>JBBPBX010035210.1:21123-32183 GCA_038048925.1 Garcialebias charrua
ACAAAAAGATCTGAAGCTCTCGGCCCTGACCTCTCTAAATGGTTTTAAGAATCTGTTGGAATCCTGGCAAAAACCAATGCAGATTTGTTCCTGTCTTTGATTTTGTACATCTACCTTGTGGTGTTTTGCTAGTTTTTTGATACTTTGCATTTCACTTTGTATTTCTCTCTTATATTTTTCTGTTTGTTGTTTAAGGAAATTCTACCATTGCTGTTCATCATTCTTTAGTTTGTAGCAGGTCGCTTTTGTAAATGAGCCCTCGAGGCTCAATGAGATTTACCTGACTAAATAAAGGTTGAATGAATGAATGAACATGGAGGTAGTTGGAGTGAGGACAGAGGCCACAGAGGAGGCCTGTTTTAAAGTCCATGCAGCAGCACACAGCTGCAGCAGAGCTTCATGCAGGAACACAGAACATGTTTGGTTTAAAGAGACATGTGATATTGAAGAGCAGATGTTTCATGTTGGCTCCTGTAACTTCAGTATGTCATAAAACAATGAGTCTGAACAATAATATAAAACATAAGAAATCAGGCACTTGTTTGACTCGCCTGGACAAAGACTATCCGTGCTGTGACCGGTGCCTGATGTCACGGCTATTGATAACTATTGAAAACAATTGATAACTATTGATAACTATTGAAAACTATTGATAACTATTGATAACTATTGATAACTATTGAAAACTATAGATAACTATTGAAAACTATTGATAACTATTGATAACTATTGATAACTATTGATAACTATAGAAAACTATAGAAAACTATTGAAAACTATAGATAACTACTGAAAACTATTGATAACTATGATAACTATTGAAAACTACTGATAACTATTGATAACTATTGAAAACTATTGATAAGTATTGATAACTAGTGATAACTATTGAAAACTATTGATAACTATTGAAAACTATTGATAACCATTGATAACTATTGAAAACTATTGATAACTATTGATAACTATTGAAAACTATAGATAACTATTGATAACTAGTGATAACTATTGAAAACTATTGATAACTATTGAAAACTATTGATAACCATTGATAACTATTGAAAACTATTAAAACTATTGATCTATTCACATTTACAGAATAAATAAAAATATATTTTCTTACTTTGAGATGGTCAAAGCCGACATAGGTTGCCATGCGTTGATTGTTTTCGGGCCAAGCAGCGCGGGGGCCGGCAAGCCACCGCAGCTGCTCCAGACCTGTGTTAGCTAGCTGGCTAGCTTCTGCTAGCCAAGCCATGAGCTAGTGTTGGAGCGGCGGCGCGATCAATCTGCAGCTTCTGCTGCTCCAGCCGCTGCTCCAGCCTGAGACGTCCACAGAGCTATTCCAGCTAGTAATTAATCCACATGATGCGATCCTGGTCACCAGTGTTCAAAAGGCCGGCTCCCGTGTTAGCTCCAGTGTTAGCTCTGGAGCTAGCCAGGCCGGAGGTGTAGCCAGGCCGGCCGGAGGTGTTCGCACGGCGGCCTGGCACGATCGGCGATAAATCCGCTGCTGCTTGAGACATCCACAAAGTTCACAGAGACGTTTCCAGCTAGTAATTAATCCATATGAAGCCATCCTGGTCACCAGTCTTCGTCCAGCTCTCGGCAGCTAACCTAAGATGGCGTCCGCCGGTGTTCTACATTAATTTGTGACCGGAGACCCCAGTGACTGAACCTTAAATAGCGTCCGGTGTTCTACATTAATTTGTGACCGTGTAAACTGAAGACCTACTTCCTGTTTCCCAAAATTGCTCAAAAATTGCTCAAAAATGATCAGAAATGATCTTTTTTATCATAATTATTATTTATAAAGCCTTTAAAACAACCAGAGCTGCAACAAAGTGATGTACACATGAAATTAAGAACATTTAAACACAAAAAAAAAAAAAAAAAAAAAAATTTTTTTTTTTAATTCATATTTTTATTAAATATGATATGTTCGTAAGTCCCGTGGTTCGCAGGTCGATGGGGTCGTAGGTCGGGGGTTACCTGTATATATATACATATATACATATATATATACATATATACACATTCCTCCTTTTAACAAAGTATCAAAAAACTAGCAAAACATTATAAGGTAGACGTATAAAATCAAAGACAGGAACAAATCTGCATTGGTTTTTGCCAGGATTCCAACAGATTCTGAAAACCATTTAGAGAAGTCAAGGTCGAGAGCTTCAGATCTTTTTGTAAGATATTCCATGAAGCAGGAGCGGAGTAGGAGAAGGCCCTTTTTCCAAGTTCAGTCCTCACTGACGGAACACTGCAGGTAATCATGTCCTGAGAGCGCACGCTGTAGCTGCACTCACGCAAAGACATGTAGGAGGAGATGTATGAGGGCAGCAGACCAAGAAGTGATTTGAAGATGAAAATGTACCAGTGGAAGAGTCTGCGTGAGGTTAATGATGTCCAGTTAACCAGTGAATACAGGGTGCAGTGGTGGGTACGATAATCACAACCAGTTATGAATCTTAGTGCACCATGATAGACAACATCCAACATCCGCAGGGTGCTTGTAGGAGCATTCATGTAGAGAATGTCACCGTAATCAATGGAGGGAAGGAAAGTCACAGATACAAGGCGTTTCCTAACATTCAGTGATAGACATGATCTGTTTCTGAAAAAGAAACCCAGTTTAACTTTCAGTTTCTTCACTAGGTTTTCCACGTGGAGTTTAAAAGAGAGATGTGAATCGATCAGGATACCCAGATATTTATAGGAATCAACAAACTCAATAGGTACACCATTTGAAGATAAAATCAGAGGAGGATCTGCTGGAACCGCCTTCCTATTTGAAAAAAACATCCCTTTTGTTTTATCAGCATTTAGGACAAGTTTGAGACGGAACAAATCTGACTGGATGATGTCAAAAGCGGATTGCAGTAACTGGAAAGCCTTAGCTACTGTTTTAGCTCGGCAGTAAACAACTGTATCATCAGCATAGAAATGTAAGGATGCATCAGGGATGCAGTGACCTACATTAGCTATGTAGATTGTAAAGAGAGTGGGTCCTAAAACTGAGCCTTGTGGTACACCATTTTTAACTGTTAAATAGCTGGAAGAAGTACCGTTATGTTGAACACATTGCCTCCGATTGGAAAGATAGTTAGAAAACCAACCGATGGTGTGATCAGAGAAACCGATTTCTGAGAGCTTATGACACAGGATGTTATGATCCACAGTGTCAAAAGCTTTAGACAGGTCTAAGAAAAGTGCAGCACAATAGTCCTTAGCATCCAATGCTTCAACAACATCATTCAGAACCTTCAGAGAAGCAGTTGTTGTGCTGTGTTTTTTCCTGAAACCAGATTGATGAAGAGGTAAGATGTTAAATGAGTCCAGATAGTTTTTGATCTGAGAGTTTATCAGTTTTTCTAGAACCTTGGCTAAGATGCAGATGTAACCAGGTGAAAAATGGGTACATGTCAAATGTATTTTAAAAACCATGTTTTGCTTTAATTTCACCTATGGTTGTAATTCTTGTTTTTGTCAGCATGTGGTGCTGTTGGTACAGAGAGGTCTAAAAGGACCGGAAATAGAGAAAAAAACCCTTTGTTTATGTACGGGAGCACGGACTGGTAAAAACGGAAGAGAAGAACATTTTATCTGAGACTTGGTGAAGGAGACAACTCTGGCCACGTGAAAAGAGAATCCAAGTGTTCGGTAATTGTTGGAACTGAATTATCTTCCGTGAATGAAGCTATAGAGACGATGCTAATGTTTTATTTCTGTTATCTTCCGTGAATGAAGCTATAGAGACGATGCTAATGTTTTATTTCTGTTTGTTTTCTCTCGTAGAGTGCCGCTGCCGTTTGTTATGCAGTAGCTTTCACGCTGTTAGATTTCAGCTGTTACGTGCAGCTGCATGCTACTCTGTTGGGTGCTAACCGTGTTGTCGGTCCGCCATTTTATTTGAAGCTAAGGCTTGCTGCCGTTCGAAACACGGACTTTTTCTTGTTTTTTTTATACATAACTCAGAGGGAATAGTTTATTTTTGAGAATAAAGAACCCCTTCTATTTGAAGCTTCGTGTGCTGCATTTATCCCGGTTTCAAATATTGGTACCAGGAGTGGGGTCTCTCGTTTTTTTTCTCTCTGCGAGTGCATGTATATGGCGGCGCAGCGGTAGCATTAGCAAACGGCAGTGGTGAAGAAGTGGCCTACACCTGAGTGGACGTGGGCATCGCGTCGGTGAGGAGGCATCTGTTTCGAGACCAGAGGGGGGACGTTGCTGAGCAGTCTGCAGCTGGCGTGGTCGTGAAGGATTTCAGCCGAGGCGATTGTCAGACCAGAGCGCATTCCAGGCGGGAGAAGCATCGCCCAGCAGCGGTCTTGGAGCAGCCCAGGGACCTCAGGCGGACTCCGGACTTCGACCAATTTATCCTTTGCTATATAAATTTCTATTTACTGTTAATATTTATATTGACTGTTAATACTTCCATTGACTGTTAAGTGAACTGAAAAAAAATAATAATAATAATTTCAGAACATGTCTGAACAAGAGGGTTCCATAAACATTGAGATGCAGGGACAACAGTTACTTGAACAAGCTGGGGTGTTACAACAACTAAATGAGTTAGCCCGAAGGCAAGATGAAGTCATGACAGTCATATCATCACTAAATAATGAGCCTACCAGGTCTTATGTCTACGTACCCAGAGAAAGGCACATTTCACCATTTAGTGGAGACATTGACAAAGATGGGAGGAGTGTGGATGAGTTTATTGAAGAAGTAGAAAGGGTAATTTCTGCTAGAAACCAATCTGCACCCGAACAGTTTGATTTTGTGCTGTCGCTGTTAAGAGGCCCAGCTCTGGAAGAAGTGCGTTTACGCAAAGCTGATGGTGATGTTGTAAAAGACCTGCTTGTTTACTTAAAAGATGCATTTGGAGATAAACGTAGCGCTGCCCAACTTTTACAGAGCTTCTACAACTGTAAACAGAAGGAGGGTGAAGACATACGTGACTTTTCACATTCATTATCTCAGGCCTTTAGTTTGGTATGGAAACAGCATCCTAATTCCATGGGTAATGAGAACGCAGTGTTGAGAGACCAGTTCATTGAGGGCATCAGAGACCTCTCACTGAAACGAGAACTCCGAAAACATGTAAGAGGAAAACCTACATCCACTTTTATAGAGGTGCGTGAGGAGGCTTACTTGTGGTCCTTAGACCAAGCCCCTAGCACAAAAACGGTTAGGAGTAACGTGAATAACTGCCGTACTGTTAAAGCCGAAGCACAGTGCTGTGCAGTTAAAGAGACAGAAAATCCAATGCATCTGGAGGATGTGATGAAAACTCTTAAAGAGCAAGATAAAGTCACTAATCTAACTAGACCTAATGAGAAGTCAGTCTCAATGGATGACGTTCTTAAAGTGCTCACTGAGCAAGGGAAAGTGATAACAGAACTCACTAAGGCTGTGAAAGAGCTGACAATTCAGAACAAAAATCCTAGTAGCCAGACACCATCTCAGACCAAAACTGGTCCAAGATTTACCCCTGACGGTAAGCCGATATGTTTCAAGTGCCAAACTGCTGGTCATGTTGCCAAACAGTGTCCCCAGAGAAGATACAAAAACTCTGATGAGTACCCCATTTCTAGTCCGTCGGGAAACGAGAGGCCCTGGTTGCAGTGAGTCGGGTAACGCAGGGTCATGTCGTAGACTCACCTACACTGGAGATCACACGAGAACAAATTATTGAGCGTGCCATAGGAAAATGTCCAGTGGTTGATCTAAAACTTAATGGCAGGTCAGCACATTGTTTACTAGATACTGGCAGCCAGGTCAGTACTATGACAGATGATTTTTTCAGAAAATATATTGGTGATGATGAGAGCATGCTAGCTACAAATAGTTGGCTTAAAATAACTGCTGCGAATGGACTTGACATTCCTTATCAGGGATATATTGAACTGGAAATTGAGACGATGAGTTTAAAGATCCCAAATTGTGGTTTCTTGGTCCTGAAGCCGTCACTGAACCCTGTTGTTTCTGAAGAATGCATAATCGGTATGAATGTCATTCACAGATGCAGACAGCTAGTCACAACAGAGTTTGACAACACTTTGGGTGGATCCTTGGACTCTGGGTGGAGGACAGCTTTCCAACAGGTACAGATCGGTTGCATTGAGAGAAAGGCAGTAGTTCGGGTTGCAGGAAGAAACAAAGTACGCATCCCTGCATCCTCGATGTCCACTGTGTTTGTAAAAGGTCACACTAAAACCTTAGATGCAGCCTCTCAGTTGATCATCGAACCAGTGACCACTCCTCTACCATCTGGATTAGCAGTTATCCCAACACTTGTCACAAGGACCAGCCATGTTCTTCCGCTCCAGGTGGTTAACTTCTCCGCCGAGGAAGTGTGGTTAGGCCCCCGAACACGGCTAGGCATGATCTCAAAGGTTGATCCTGCGGAGAGTGAGCAGACATGCCAAGTAAAGTTTCAACGCATCTCTGCCGGTGTTGAACAGGTTTCAGTTGACCCTAACATGGTGCAAACTGACAGTAAGGTGCAAGCCATTTTGGAAAGACTTGACATGGGGGGCGCAGAGGAAGAGCGTGTCGCTCTCTGCTCATTGCTGTCCAGCTACATTGATGTTTTTGCAGATGATGAGGAGAATCTGGGTCACACAGATAAGGTGAAACATGAGATCAAGCTGGCGGATGACGTACCTGTCACACAGCCATATCGTCGTATACCTCCTAACCAATACCAGGAAGTACAAGAGCATATCTCTAAACTGTTGAAAAAAGGAATCATACAGGAAAGTGAAAGCGCTTACGCCTCACCAGTTGTGGTAGTCCGCAAAGGTGACGGCAGTATACGCTTATGTGTAGACTACAGGAAGCTAAATCTAAAAACTAAGAAAGACGCATTTCCATTGCCTCGTATTGATGAGAGTTTTGATGCGCTAAAAGGTGCTAAATACTTTTCCACAGTTGACCTTGCCAGTGGGTATCACCAAGTAGCCATGGATGATCGAGACAGACATAAGACGGCTTTCACCACGCCTTTTGGGCTGTTTGAGTATGTACGCATGCCCATGGGGGTGTGTAACGGGCCTGCAACATTTCAAAGATTGATGCAAGCAACTATGAGTGACCTGATATTCGACATCATGTTAGTCTATCTGGATGACATTTTAGTATACTCCCCAAGCTTTGAGTCTCATTTGGAACGGCTGGATCTAGTTTTTAAACGTTTGAGAGACACTGGATTAAAAGTGAAGTGGGAAAAATGTCACTTTTTGCAGAAGGAAGTAAAATTCCTTGGACACCAAATTTCTGCAGAGGGTATCGCAACTGATCCCTCCAAGGTGGCAGCAGTCAAGGAATGGCCGGTGCCTGGCACCGTTAAGGAACTCCAATCATTTCTAGGCCTATGTAGTTACTACAGAAGGTATGTTGAGGGCTTTTCAAAGATCGCAGCCCCACTACATGACCTAGTGAATCAGTGTCGAGGAGCTGCTACTACAGCCAAAGCTAGTCAAAAACTAAGTGCATTATGGGACACCAACAGTCAAATTGCATTTGACACATTGAAAGAAAAGCTTGTGACTGCTCCGATTTTGGGTTATGCAGACTTCACTTGTCCTTTCATTTTGGAAACTGATGCTAGTGGTCAGGGTTTAGGAGCTGTCTTGTGTCAGCAGCAAGGTGACAAGAAACGGGTCATTGCATATGCAAGTAGACGGCTGAGAAATGCAGAGCGAAATGATAAAAACTATAGCAGCATGAAACTCGAGCTGCTTGCACTTAAATGGGCAATAGTAGAGAAGTTTCGGGGGTACTTACTGGGCTCTAAATTCTCTGTGGTATCAGACAACAATCCCTTATGTCATCTAAAAAGTGCAAAACTTGGGGCTATTGAACAGAGATGGGTAGCACAGTTAGCTGCCTTCGACTTTGATGTGCAGTACCGGCCAGGTCGGTGTAACGCCGCCGCTGATGCACTGTCACGACACCCGTTAGCAGGGGAGCCAGAACCAACTGATGATGAGGAGTTTGATGATTGCATTGCAATTTGCAATTTGATTTGTAGAGGCACTGCCCTTGAGCCCGAGCTGGTTACAGCTGGGGTCCAATGTTGTCAGGTAAACCAGATTAGGGCTGCAGAAACTGATAAATCCAATTCACATGCTAAAGAGGCTACACCAACTCTTCCCGGTTACTCCAAGGAAGAGCTGCGGACATTTCAGTGTCAAGATCCAGTGATAAATGTTCTAAAACAGTTTGTGGATCGGGGTAGCCCGCCAAGTTCACAAGAAAGGAAGAATCTTCCTGGTGCTGCCAAATCATTGTGGAAACAATGGAAACACATTCAGATACGTGATGGGTTGGTGTACAGAGTGGTGAAGGATGATCGTGTTGGAGAGTGCTTTCAGTTGTTTGTTCCAGGTTGTTTACAAGCAGCTGTGCTGAAGAGTGTCCATGACTCTAT
Organism: Garcialebias charrua; assembly: GCA_038048925.1. Lineage (NCBI taxonomy): Eukaryota > Metazoa > Chordata > Actinopteri > Cyprinodontiformes > Rivulidae > Garcialebias > Garcialebias charrua. Next base: position 29,570 of record JBBPBX010035210.1, read on the forward strand.
GGGACATCAGGGAATAGAGAGGACATTACAGTTGTTGAGACAGAGAGCATTCTGGGTAGGGATGCATAACGATGTTGAGCGATGGGTTAAGAACTGTGAGCGTTGTATTCTCACAAAGATGCCTCACCCAAAGATTCACCCTCCAATGAAATCCTTTTTGGCAACACGACCTTTAGAAGTGGTGGCAGTAGATTTCACACTCCTTGAACCAGCTTCCGATGGCCGTGAGAACGTTCTAGTCATTACCGATGTGTTTACAAAGTTCACCCAGGCGTTCCCTACACGTGACCAAAAAGCAGAGACCACAGCCAAAGTCCTCTTAAAGGAGTGGTTCATGAAGTACGGTGTACCTGAGCGTCTTCACTCAGATCAGGGCCGTAACTTTGAATCGGAGGTTATTGCTGAACTTTGTAGAATGTATGGTGTGAAAAAAACACGTACAACACCCCATCACCCGACAGGAAATGCCCAGTGTGAGCGTTTTAACCGCACTCTGCATGAACTGTTGCGCACCCTTCCACCTGACAAAAAGAGGCGTTGGCCTGAACATTTACCTGAGCTGGTTTATGCGTACAATGTTACTCCACATGCGACTACCGGATATTCCCCTTACTTCTTGCTCTATGGAGTAGAACCACATCTTCCTGTTGATGCATTGCTTGCGCATGAAAGTTCTCCTGATAAAAATCTTGATTGGCTTGCTGTGCACCAGCAAAGACTCAAAGAGGCACATGAAAGAGCAAAAGAGTATGCAGAGCAGAAAGCTGCGAAACGCGTTGCTCGGCATAGTCACAAAGTGTACTGTCCTTCGATTGAGGTTGGAGAGTATGTTTACCTGAGACACAGACCAGCTGGTCGTAACAAAATTCAGGATGCATGGAGTCCAGTTGTTTACCAACTCGTAGACGTAGTAGGCACAACTTGCATAGTACGACCTGCAGAGGGAGGGCCTACAAAAACGGTTAACAGGGCTGACATCAGGTCATGTGTCCATGTGCCAGACACAAACCAGGGACACAGTGAGAACACTGTAGCCAAACAGACAAATACTACTGAATCACACACTGCCTCATCTGATGAGTATGATGGGGGTATAGTCATTGAAGAGGTTTCTTTTGACTTAAATCCTGGTTCAGGTGTAGAAAATTGTCCTAGTGGTGAAAGTGTTCAGAAGCGAGCAGAGACTCCGTTGACTTCCGAATGTGAACTTCCTGTGATTGAACAGAGGGAGACTGAGCATGTTGACAATGAAGCATGCGATATTGACCAACTGGGTGAGATTCCAGTGTCTCCTCCTGGCGTTAGACAAGCTCACACACCTGCTCCCCGCAGGAGTAGAAGAGTGAATGTAGGGAAACACCCAAACCCACATCACCAACCTAGGTCAGTGTTGGGGCCAGAAATGAACTCATAAATGGCTTCACAGATTATTGCAAGCTTAGGTTCTGTGTTTTTTTTTAGAGAAGCTTTAAAAGAGGTAAAAAGCAGTTGCTTTGTCACCGAGGACGATGACATTTAAGCAGGGGAGAATGTAACCAGGTGAAAAATGGGTACATGTCAAATGTATTTTAAAAACCATGTTTTGCTTTAATTTCACCTATGGTTGTAATTCTTGTTTTTGTCAGCATGTGGTGCTGTTGGTACAGAGAGGTCTAAAAGGACCGGAAATAGAGAAAAAAAACCTTTGTTTATGTACGGTAGCACGGACTGGTAAAAACGGAAGAGAAGGACATTTTATCTGAGACTTGGTGAAGGAGACAACTCTGGCCACGTGAAAAGAGAATCCAAGTGTTCGGTAATTGTTGGAACTGAATTATCTTCCGTGAATGAAGCTATAGAGACGATGCTAATGTTTTATTTCTGTTATCTTCCGTGAATGAAGCTATAGAGACGATGCTAATGTTTTATTTCTGTTTGTTTTCTCTCGTAGAGTGCCGCTGCCGTTTGTTATGCAGTAGCTTTCACGCTGTTAGATTTCAGCTGTTACGTGCAGCTGCATGCTACTCTGTTGGGTGCTAACCGTGTTGTCGGTCCGCCATTTTATTTGAAGCTAAGGCTTGCTGCCGTTCGAAACACGGACTTTTTCTTGTTTTTTTTTATACATAACTCAGAGGGAATAGTTTATTTTTGAGAATAAAGAACCCCTTCTATTTGAAGCTTCGTGTGCTGCATTTATCCCGGTTTCACAGAGTTTAGAGATCGGTCGATAATTGTTCAATGAGGTGGGGTCACCTCCCTTCAGCAAAGGAAGAACAAAGGCTGTTTTCCAAGCATCCGGAATGGTGTTTTGGCTTATGGACAGATTAAAGATGTGGGTCACAGGGACTGTGATGATATGAGCAGCCAGCCTTAAGAAGTAAGGTGGAAGTTCATCTGGACCTGCAGATTTTTTAGGATCAAGATCATTTAACAGTTTATTTACCTCACTGACTGAGAACGGAGAAAAAGAGAAGGTGTGATTAACAGATGGTTGACTTGTAGGAGGGATTTGATTTGTAGAAGTTTGATTATTAGATAAAGTGGCTGATTTTCCGTTTGTAACTGTGTCAAATAATGAACTAGAAGCAACAAAATGTTTATTGAAACAGTTCAGGATCTCGTGCTTATTTGACAC
>JBBPBX010035211.1:0-11623 GCA_038048925.1 Garcialebias charrua
ATAACTTCAGTAGAACAGGTCCCTCTGGCTTGCCAGCCATCATAAAGGGAGGGGGCCACTCCCCCCTCCCTCACAGCCCACAGGCTGTTAGCCTAATCAATAAACCCTAGCAGAGTGCCTCTGATTCGTCTGTAGTAAACAGACACAGAGGCGTTTGCAAGCAGCCCCCATACCCCTCATGGAGACAGGTGAGAAGGGTCACGTGCTCAAGCCCTCAATCCATTGTGAATAACGTGGCAGCCAATACACTAACCAGGCGAACATGTGACATGTCCGCATCTCAGGGAGGCATGCCGACAGAATCTAACGACGGGGGAGCCACGTCAGATGCCCACAGGCAGCCACAAGCTTCACACCTTCACAGTAGCAGTTGTGTTCAAGCTGCTGTGCATGTAAACAAATCAGCGTTGAATCAGATCTATCTTCCTGTTTTTCAAAGGGGACTGGGCTCTCTATCACCAAATAATCTAAAGTCTGCCAAACTAAAAGGTGCCAAACTCAAAGAAGCATCTCCACGTTCTCACGTTGCAGCTGTCCCTTTATTATTAATGAGGGACACGCAATGTCCAAGCAGTGATCAGACAGCACGTGACCTTCCTCTCTGTGCTGGTTCAGCTCTGCTCTCAAACAAAATTCTCCCAACGGGTGAAACACAGACCCAGGTCGGTTTGCCTGGTTCCGACGCTCTGTTAAAGCCAAGGACCAGTAAACTGGACCATTTCAGAAAACGGATTGGAGTCAGGAGATTTGCTCGTTTACAAAACTCGCAATTTTTCAGTCCCATGACCCCAAACTTGAAGGGGGAAAATAGACTTTCTGCTCCAATTCTGTCTAATAAGGATGACAGGTTGCATCTCCCCTCGATTACCCTCGATCAGAGCAGCCTGGTAGCACATCGGCAAGGAGGCCCTCTTCCCAACTTGGTTGACCCCCAGGAGTTCACAACCTCCAGGGCCCTTGGAAGAGAACTGGATACACCAACTACTCTTCTTCAGGGCCAAACTATGTCACCAGAAGAGGTAGTCCCGTTGCTTAGGCCAGAAACTGTTAAAAATTTCAGCTTGTTGGCAGAAAAGAACAAGCTGATGGCGTCAGGCCTGCCGGAAAATGTGGTAAAAACCATACAAAATGCCTGTGCTGTGTCAACACAGTTTCTATACGCACAGAAGTGGCGTATTTTTGAAGCCTGGTGCTCAGAAAGAAATATTATTTCTTACGCATGCGACTTGGCTCAGCTCCTGACCTTCCTTCAGGACTTACTGGAAAAAGGTCGTTCTTACTCAACGATTAAAGTTTTCCTATCAGCTAATTCAGCCTGTCACAAAGGCTGGGGACACAGGACACCTGGAGCGCAGCCAATCATAATAAGATTTATGAAAGGTGTGCTTCGGACTAAACCACCCAGCAGGATCCTGACCCCTGGTTGGGATCTTGGCCTGGTCTTGGGGGCTCTCTGTGACCCTCCATTCGAGCCACTGAGCGAGGTTAAGAGAGATTTGTTATGTTATAAAACCGCTCTACTCTTGGCACTTTGCTTGGCGAAACACGTGGGTGACCTCCATGCACTGTCTGTACATCCAATGTGTACCAGATTCGCCCCTGACGGGTCAAAGGTCACCTTAAGGCCTAATCCCGCATACACACCCAAGGTCTTGACTTTGAACCATAGGAGTCTAGACTTTGATCTCTCCTCCTTCCCACCTGCTCCTGTCCTCACTCAGGAACAGGAGAGGCTGAAGGCTCTCTGCCCCGTGAGGGCTTTACGCATTACATGCAGAGAACAGCCGAATGGAGGAAAACAAATCAACTGTTCATGTGTTTTGCAGCACCTGCTACCGGAAAGGCCCTATCAAAACAACACCTCTCACACTGGGTGACGGAGGTTATTAAAAAGGGCGTACAGTAGCAAAGGTCAACAGGTGCCCTCTGGAGTGCACGCTCACTCAACAAGGGGCTTGGCCACTTCGTGGTCACTGTTCAAGGGTGTACCAGTTGCAGACATCTGCGCTGCTGCGAACTGGAGCTCATTAAACACTTTTGCAAAGCATTACAGTTTGGATGTTACTGCGTGTGACGTCACTCAGGCTGTCCTTTCTAACACACAGTAGAAAGTAGCCTTGAGATGCCTGCTGGTCAAGGGCAGACGTTCACTCTAGCATGCATTTTACTGAGCATTTCAAGGGCGTGAATGAATTACGTTCCCATAGCAAGTATGTTGCACCGAGAGACCAGACTGAAAGGGAACTGAAAGTTATGCACCATAACTCATGTTCCCTGAAGGAAGGGAACGAGGTGCAACATATCTGGCCCTTTTCAATGCTGAAAGCTCGGTGAAGTGCAATTTTGGAGAAAGATGGATGGGCGTCAGCCGCTTAAATACCCAGAGGGCGGGGCCTCTGGCGCGGCGTTGACGCCCTAGCCGTAAAGGCGTGAATGTATTCCTTCAGGTAATCGCGCGGGGGCGCAATTCACATAGCAAGTATGTTGCACCTCGCTCCCTTCCTTCAGGGAACATGAGTTATGGTGCATAACTTTCAGGTTTGCACTTCCAAATATTAAATGATCAAATTTAAATTTATTTTAGCAAGTTTTCTGTACAAACTCTGTTTTTATTTTGTATTAATTTTTTTTGTATCGGGGTAGTAGAATAAACTTCTGTTTTGACATACCATTTGACATACTTTTTTATATCTGTGTGAAATAATCAATCAGTCAATCATCATGTACAACAGTCATATGTTTTAGGCCAGATGGCCAACTTGCTGCTGATCTCTCTTGTAAACGAGTCCTAGTAGCTCAATGAGGCTATGGCCTGTATAAATAAAAGTTGAATGACATTAATTCCATTGTCAGCACTTTAATTCACCCTGAAAACCAGATTAACTGTTTGTTAAATGGCCAAATTAGGAATATGCATACATTGTATTTAGAGTCAGAGTCAGAGAGTCTTTATTGTCATTTGCACCGCATGTGGTACATGTGATGAAAACGAGATTATGTACACGGGGTCCCAGTTACATCCAACAACAAATGCAAGAGAAAAACAGTAATAACATCTAGAATTAACTAAGAAAAACATCAACTAGTAATACACTAAGCCCTAATGTAGTGGAAAAACATCATTATAAACAGCAGCACGAACATGAGTCTGTATGAGCAGATGGTCACAGATGAACACAGCAACAAGAAAACAGATCAGCATCAGCATGATGTGATATTTTGCAGTGTTTATTTTTATTATTTATTTATTCATGAGTCTAACAGCCTCAGGGTAGAAGCTGTTCCTCAGTCTAGTGGTTCTACATTTGATGCTCCTCAACCTCCGTCCTGAGGGGAGTGGGGCAAAGAGTGAGTGTGCTGGGTGAGTGAGGTCTTTCATGATGCAGGTAGCTCTTTTCCTGCATCTGGAGGTGTTGTTCAACATTTCTTTTCATTGCTATGCCGACGACACACAGCTTTACATCAGGACTGGAACATCATCATCATCCCTATCTCCGTCTTCACTCACTGTTCTCTCTGCCTGCCTGGAGGAAATAAAGGCATGGATGAATCAGAATTTTCTTCAATTAAACTGCTCGAAGACTGAGGCCATATTGATTGGCACCCCTCACCAGATACAAACATCAACTTTAACAACAATCTCCTTCTCTGGTCAAGACATCCCCCTCTCCACCTCTGTTACAAATCTTGGAATAAAAATGGACTCTCATCTTACATTTGAAAATCACATTAAGCATCTGTTTAAAACCTGCTTCTTCCATCTTCGAAACATCTCCAGACTTCGCCCATCTCTGACTTTTCCTGATGCTGAGAAACTCGTCCATGCCTTTGTCTCCTCCAGGCTCGACTACTGCAACTCCCTGTTTATTGGTATCCCTGGCAAAAACCTTCAGAAACTTCAATACATTCAAAACAGTGCAGCAAGGATTCTGTTGAGAGTTCGTAAATTTGAACATATTACACCCATTCTCCATAACCTCCATTGGCTTCCTGTCACCTACAGAATTCAGTACAAAACTGCTCTCATTACCCATCAATGCTTGCACGGCACTTCACCTGACTATCTAAAGGACATTCTTGCACCATATTCATCCACCCGGTCTCTACGATCACAGAACAGTAATTTCCTTCATATTCCTCGGACCAAATTGAGGACCATGGGAGACCGAGCATTCTGTGTGGCTGCCCCCCGCCTGTGGAACTCCCTCCCTGATGACCTGAGAGCTCCACTTTTAAGCAAGCCTATTCTGCCTCCACATGATTTTATCTTTGATCTTAGCTGATATCATTATTGATTTTACTTGATTTTATCACTTGTTTTATTTTATTTATTTTTTAAGCAAGCCTAATCTGCATCCACATGATTTTATCTTTGATCTTAGTTGATATTATTATTGATTTTATTTGATTTTATCACTTGTTTTATTTTGATCTTTGCTTTATTACACTTTGTAGCACTTTGAGATTTTTATTAATGAAAAGTGCATTATAAATGGAATTCATTATTATTATTATTAAATGTCTGTGATGTGGGGAGACTGACTCCAACAGACTTCTGTGCAGCCTTCACCACTCTCTGTAGAGCTTTCCTCTCTGCAACTGTGCAGCCTCCATGCCACACATTGATGCTGGAGCACAGGATGCTCTCCACTGCACACCTGTAGAAGGAGGTGAGAACTGGGCTGCTCAGACCAGCTCGTCTCAGCCGTCTGAGGAAGTAGAGTCTCTGATGACCTTTCTTGATCAGGCTGGTGGTGTTGTTGCTCCAGCTGAGGTTATCATTCAAGTGTACACCCAAGTATTTGTAGCTGGAGACCACCTCCACCGCAGATCCACCTATGTTCAGTGGGGCATGGGTGTGTTTGTTCCTTCTGAAGTCCACAATCATCTCCTTTGTCTTCTTCACATTCATGTGAAGATTATTCTCTTTGCACCAGCTCTCCAGGTGTTCCACCTCCTGTCTGTAGCTGGACTCATCATTGTTTGTGATGCATCCCACCACCGCTGTATCATCTGCAAACTTAACAATATGACAGCCTGGATGTGTGGCTGTACAATCATATGTGAGCAGAGTGAACAGAAGAGGGCTCAGCACACATCCTTGGGGAGAGCCAGTGCTGAGGGTTATGGTGGAGGAGGAGAAGTTGTGGATCTTCACGGACTGTGGTCTGTTTGTTAAGAAGTCTAGTACCCAGTTACAAATGGAGGGGCTTAGTCCAAGTGTAGATAGTTTGTCTATCAGAGTTTGGGGGATCATGGTGTTGAAGGCAGATGTGAAGTCCACAAAGAGCATGCGCACGTATGAGTCCTTCTGATCCAGGTGGGTGAGAGCAGTGTGGACCACAGAGGAGATGGCGTCCTCTGTTGATCGGTTCTCGCGGTATGCATACTGATGAGGATCCTCGTTGATGTTGACGGTTGTCTTGATGTGGGACATGACCAGTTTCTCAAAACATTTAGCGACTATCGGGGTGAGGGCCACCGGTCTATAGTCATTCAGACCAGTCACTGTGGAGCTCTTTGGAACTGGGATGATGGTGGCGGTCTTCAGGCAGGTGGGAACTGACTCCAGTGCAAGTGAGGTGGTGAAGATGTCAGCCAGCACCTCACAGAGCTGGTCCGCACATTCCTTCAGAACTTTCCCTGGGATGTTGTCTGGTCCGGTTGCTTTATGAGGGTTGATCCTTCTGAGACTGCCTCTCACTTCTGCTACGGTCACTCTGAGATGCTCTTCATCTGGTGATGAGGTGAGTCTGGTGCTAGCTGGTCTGTTTGGGTCTTCAAAACGTGCATAAAACTTATTGAGGGCATCAGGCAGAGATGGGTCCTTGGGGCATTGTTTGCTCTTGCCTTTGTAATCTGTTATGCATTTGATGCCCTTCCACATGCTCCGTGGGTCTTGTGAGGTGAACTGTCCCTCGATCCTCTGTGCATATGTGGCCTTCTTACCAGATGTAACGTGTCGTCCTCATTAGACAGAAGTGGAACAGAATGTCTGTTTTTTCTCTTCTTGTTTGTGGTCATGGGACTGAGAAGCTGCGAGTTTTGTAAACGAGCAGATCTCCTGACCCCAATCCGTTTCCTGGATGGGTCTAGTTTACTGCTACTCGGCCTTAAAAGAGCGTTGGAGCCAGACAAACCGCCCGGGGTCTGTGTTTCACCCGTTGGGGGATATTGTTTAAGAGCAGAGCTGAACCAGCACAGTGAGAAAGGTCACGTGCTGCTGGATCACTGCTTGGACATTGCGAGTCGCCCATTAATGATAAGGGGACAGCTGCAACGTGAGAACGTGGAGATGATTCTTTGTGCTTGGCAGACTTTAAATTGTTTGGTGACAGAGACCCCAGTTCCCTTTGAATACAGGTAGTCCCCGACTTACGAGCGAGTTCCGTTACAATGAGGCGCTCGTAACACGGAAATCTCGTAATTTGGAACGGCCGCCACGTGTCTCGTAAGTCCGGAATTTCGCTCGTAAGTTGGAACGGTTTTGCTAGCGCGACTACAAACACTCGTTTTTCATCGAAAAACTGCTTATGAGTGCATAAAAATGATCGGAAACGTGTGTCCACATGTTTAGCTAACGAACTGTGGTGAAAAAACACAGAAAAACTCAGTATTTTTTGCGTTTTTTTCCCAAAATTGGCCAGCTCGTAAGTCCGGATCCTCGTAAGTTAGAGCGCTCGTAAGTCGGGGACTACCTGTAACAGGAAGAGGAATCTTTTTTAGAATATTTTAGAGTCAATAAAACAGAGAGGGGCTGTTTTTTTAGCTTTATTCATGCTTATGTGTAACGACATATATGACTTTATGTCACTCACAGCAGGAAAAACACGATTTGTGCATGCAACAGAGTTACCAGCTTTTTGTACCGTGCTACAAATAAAGACTGGACATGAAGAGATCATTTCCCATACCGCGTGGGCGGGTGATTGTGTAAAGTTAAGACGTGAAACTGGTTCATCAGGCACGCTTTTGTCTGGTGTCCCGGTTCGCAGAGGAGGCCCTGTGTCTGACCGCCTGGCGGGGGACAAACCTGTTTTTGCTCCATGCGTGTTCGGTCCGAGTTGGGGCCGGCGGTTGATTCTGCCGGTGCTCGTCCTCGTACGCCGGCCGCTTTTGCGGTGGGGCACGCATTGCTGAGCGGTGTCGAGGTTGCATAGGTCTACCCCCAGCAGACTCCCTGGGGGGGCAAAGGTTCTCCTGGGAATGCCCACCCAGTGAGCTTCAGCCTGTTTGCGCCTCTGGTCCAGCTTGGTCTGAATTCGATCCAGAGCCTTCCTAAACAATCCCGTTGGTTCTATCGAGTGGTGGAGAAAAGGCACCTTTTGTCCCTCGGGAAGATCAGTTAAAGTCATCCACAGATGGCGTATCACGATGACCACTTCCACCATGCCTCTGCCTTGAGCAACAGCGGCTGTTCCCATCATGCGTAGCACAAAGTCTGTTGCCCTGCGGGCCTCATCCAGCAGGTCAGCGGCAGCTTGCTTGTCCGTCGTTACCTGGAGCTGTTGCAGTTTTTCAACCAGGTAAGCCTGCATCAACGCGGACGCGTTCATCGCGCGCGCCGCGAGTCCCTGAGCTCTGTAGCATTTCTCGAGCCGAGAAGCAGAAGCTCGACAAGCTTTGCTGGGAAGAGTTGGTTTTGTCCAGGATGACTTGGGAGCCAGGTGAGATGCCAGTGTGTCCTCAATTTGAGGCACATTGGCTATTCCCACCTCATCCATCCCGTCCACGTCGAGAAACTGCGAGAGTGGTAACAACATGGGAGCCCGGGGCTGAGCCCAGGTGCGAGTCAGTTCTGTGAGGAAGTCCGGGAACACGGGCATCCTTTGCCTCGTGGCGGCCTGCTGCTTTGAGCAAAAATAGTTTCCTGCCAGCCTCGTGACCTGTTGACGAGGCGGAGGCTCTGGCCATGGGATCTGCAGCGCGTCTGCTGCTCTGTGACACAGGTCGAACAGAGCAGGGATGGAAAAGTCAGTTTCCGGGAGCACAGGTACCGGGGTTTGGGAGAGGTCTTCTCCTTGTTCCTCGTTTTCGACGTCTGCGTCCTCCGCGGAGAATTCGCCTGAGGCTGAAATCGAGATCTCGTCCTCGTTTATCATGCCTCGAGTGTCGAACTCGACTGTTAAGTCCACCATAGGAGCCAGCACGTCAGGGCTGTCACCCCATTAGACTCGTGTGCTGTCGTGCAGAGCCATATTCTCGAGCTCCGGCGTGGGAGTGAGGGGCTCGGTGGTGTCTGGATCCGCTGGCGCTGCTAGGGCGCCCATGGCCTTGGCGACAAAGTCAGCCCGGTGCCTCCTCACCGCCTCCAGCATCTGGTTGCAGTGTGGGCACGAGTTGGGCACATCCAGTGCCATTTTTGCGTGTAACATCCCCAAGCAGACGGGACAGGCCTCGTGGGTGTCCGTCGCTGCAAGGGAGAAACCGCATCCGTTAGGACAGGCGCGCGAGGTTGGGCTCGCTGTCCTACTGGTTTTCCTTGGAAGTCTTGTCTTTCGCTTTCCTTTCTCCGGAGGCATGTCCGAGATAAGGCGAGCGAGTCCTTCCAGAATCCTTTTTCTTTTATTTTTAAACGTCTCCTCCGTCGCGTCGCTTTCGCTGGCTAACCCGCTACGAGTTAGCAGGGGTAGCGGTTGTTCGCGCAGTTAGCGCCGTCGAGCAAAGCAGTCTGCGGAGAGAGGAGAAGAAAATACTTTGGGGTTAAGAGAAAATGTGCCGGACTAGCTTTCGCTAGCCCAGCAGTACGTAGGAATAATTCTCTGTACGTTCTGTGTAGGGAGCAAGCTCACCTCTGGTTGAGCGATGAAGCAACAGAGAAGTCCCGCGAAGAGAGGTAGTTCAGGTTTAAGCGAGGTGAAGGGCAAAAAAGAGAAAGATGGTAATAATAATAATAATAATAAATTCAATTTATACCGCACTTTTCATTAATAAAAATCTCAAAGTGCTACAACAATAAAAACAAGTGATAAAATCAAATAAAATCAATAATGGTATTAACTAAGATTAAAAACAGAATCATGTGGAGGCAGAATAGGCCTGCTTAAAAAAATAAATAAATAAATAAATAAAACAAGTGATAAAATCAAGTAAAATCTATAATACTATCAACCAAGATCAAAGATAAAATCATGCGGGGGCAGAATAGGCTTGCTTAAAAAGAAAAGTCTTTAAACCGCTTTTAAAGTCAACCAGTGACTGTGGAGCTCTCAGGTCGTCAGGGAGGGAGTTCCATAGGCGGGGGGCAGCCACACAGAATGCCCTGTCTCCCATGGTCCTGGATGGGTGTCATCGACTTAAATACCCAGAGGGCGGGGCCTCTGACGCCCTAGCCGTAAAGGCGTGAATGTATTCCTTCAGGTAATCGCGCCGGGGCACAATTCCCATAGCATATGTTGCACCGAGAGAACATGACTGAAAGGGAACTCATCATACTTTACCATTGATAAATTTTGAAACAAACAAATTTATATTTTTTCAAAAACCTAATTTTATTCATTTTTTTAAATAAAGTAATTGTTTTTGCATTTTTCATATCATTCTCTAAACCATTCCATAGACCTATTCCATAAATTATAGTAGACCTACTCTTCAGACTAGTTCTATGTTGTGGCATAACAAAAATATCAGTACCCTTAAGATTGTAAGTACTCTGTCTTTTAACAAATAAACGTTTCGATATTTGAGGGTAATGTGAAGTTCTGGTTTTCCTTGGAAGTCTTGCCTTTCGCTTTCCGTAATATTCAGAGTATATTGTAATCAACCAGATCATAAAATTTCAGTAATTTTAATTTGCAAAACAAAACATTTGATGGATGGTAATAATGCTTTCTAGAGATTATCCTTATAGCTCTTTTCTGTAAAATAAAAATGGGCTTAGTTATAGTTTGGCACGCTGTACCCCAAACCTCAACACAATAAATTAAATGGGGGACTAGTATTGCATTGTATGTAACACATTGCTTTATCATTTAATAGATCTTTAACTCTATACAACACTGCAATTGATCTAGATATTTTAGTTTTTATGAAATTTACGTGTTGCTTCCACGACAACTTATCATCAATAATTACACCCAAAAACTTGACTTCCCTTACCCTACATATCCTTGAGCCGTCAATCTTAAAAGGAACGTCAACAGTTATCTTTCTCTTACTAAAAATCATATACCGTAATTTATTTTTTCTAGGTTCAAGGATAACTTATTTAATTCAAACCAACGTTGTATTTTAACGAATTCAATATTTATCAACTCAGACAATTCTTCCAAGTCTTTGCCCGCAAAAAAAGAAAGTAGTGTCGTCAGCAAAAATAACACATTTGAGGACATCGGACACCTTCATTAATTTGGCCTTTCTTATGAAAGGCCAAATAAACCATAAATATTGCTGTTAATTTATGACCGTATAACTTAACAAATGGCGCCCTAAAGATTTTCACTAAATCCAAACATAAACTATAGAAAATAAACTAAAATATTCCTAAAAGTGCTGCGGTACTTCAGCGGATCTGGGACGTTTTAGGGTGAGATCCAGCTGCTGATGAACATAAACTTGCCCTGAAACAGATTGTCAGTTCCCTCGTCTGCTCTTCAGGTTATCTAACAACAGAAAATTGTTGAGGATAAGACAGCGTGGAGCTCAAAGGCAGCTTGGAGGAAAAAGGTCTTTATATAAATTCTGCAGGGGGCAAAAGTTTTCAGGCTTCTCTGCAGAATCTTAATCCTGCACTTAAAAACTTCTAAACATCTGTTTTGTTGGCTCAGCTCAAGGAATCAATACTGAAAACCACTGTTGGTTTATTTTTATGCAACTCATCAAATAATCAAATGACAAGTGAAAAATAAAATCACCACAGACCTTTTGTTTAGACGAGCTCCTAAAAACTTCCTGCAGTAGCTCAATGTCAATGGAGACTTAGTTTAGATATTATTAAAATGTCATGTGTAAAACATTCTGTGTTCCTATTTTATATGTTTTTGAATAGTTTAGTCTCAGTCAGGCACTTTATATGGGTGAGGATCTTTGAAAAGATGTGTTGAGATTAAAGTTATCTGCCTTTCAGGTTTGTTTTCTTTGGTCCATTTGGGGCTTTTATTACTTTATTTGTGTCTTCCTTCTTTCTTTTTGTGTCCTCTTTGGTCCGTAATTTACTTTGTATATTTTGTATGATTTTTGGCTTTTTTCCAATCAGCATCCTCACCTCCAGTTCCATCAACTCATAAATATTTTCTCTGGATTGTTATTCATGCAAGCCCATCAACAATAATCACTCAACCAGTAATTTTACAACAATCTTTTATTTGTGTTATCTTTTACATGCAGTCAACTTTGAAAATGCTGGATTTTACTGACTTCATTTTTAGCATATTTATAAAAAAAAATGTGTTAATTTTCTGTCTTGTGTTCTGCTTGTGATATTCTTCTGTTCGTTCTCATCCTTTCGATTTAAGTAGAATGACAAAAAACTGATGTAAGAAATCATAATCTAACTCAAAGGAGCTAAAAGATTGACCAACTTTGTTTTCCTTTTAAGAAAAGCTCCAAAATTCTCAAATATTCCAGCCAGCAACAATCAATTTCATTTCAGGTTATTTGTTCATAGTATATATATATATATATA
>JBBPBX010035211.1:17006-32182 GCA_038048925.1 Garcialebias charrua
ACCAGACCTTTACTGAGGAAGTATTTTAATGACAGGAATACGGCCAGTAATTCCAGGAAGTTGATATGTAATTTGGCTTCCTGCTTGTTCCAAAGGCAACGGGCGTTCTGGTTCCTGCAGATCGCTCCCCATCCTGTTTTTGAGGCGTCCGTCGTGATGACTACATGGGACGACACCCTTCCCAGTGAGACCCCTTCCGTGAAAACGGACGGATCTCTCCAAGGTTCCAGGGCCTTTAGACACTCTGGGTCTATTTTAACCTTTTCTGCTTGTTTGGGCAGAGCGGGTTGTATTTGTTGGTTAAACCATACCTGTATGGCCCGCATTTTCAATAATGCACGTGGCACACAAGGAATGGCTGCCGCCAAGAGGCCCAACAGGCGTTGGCAGGTTTTCACAGGGACCCGTTGGTCCAGTTTAAATCTTCCCAGGCAATGGCGAATGGAGGAGACTCTCTCCTTCGAGAGCCATGCTCTGTATTGGACAGTGTCAATCTGTACACCCAGAAATACGGTAACCCGTGACAGAGTCAGATCGCTTTTCTGTAGGTTTATGACAAAACCGAGAGACTCCAGGTGAGAGATCACCTCAAGGGAGTGTGACAGCGCCTGCTTTCTGCTTCCAGCCAGAATTAGCAGGTCGTCCAGGTAATTCAAGACCCTGAGTCCTTGATTCCTAAGAGGGGTCAGGGCTGCATCCAGACATTTAGTAAATGTACGCGGAGCAGTCTTTAAACCGAAGGGTAAGGCTTTGAATTCATAAGCGTTACCTTTGAATGCAAAACGGAGGAACTTTCTGTGTCTCCTCCACATGCCTATATGGAAATAGGCATCTTTCAAATCCACTGTACATGCGTAGTCTCCTGGTCTCACAGACTGGAGAACTTGCCGCAGTGTAAGCATCCTGAACTTGAAAGTTTTAATTCTTTTATTGAGAGTCCTGAGATCCAGAATCGGTCTCAAGGAACGGTCCTTTTTGGGCACCAGGAAGTACTTGCTGTAGAGTCCGGAGCGTAGTTTGCGTCCTGAGACCAAACTAATCACTCCCTTTTTCAGCATCGTTGAAACTTCCTCCCTTAGCACGTGCGCGCGTGCAGGGTTGATTTTAGATTGCAACACCCCTGAGAAACGGGGCGGTCTCTTTGAGAACTGCAACTTGAGCCCGTGACGTATTGTTGTCATGACCCAATCATTTGGCAGACACGCCTCCCAGGCCTGCGCATGCGCACTGAGCCTGGATGGCATGTTGAATTGTAACTCCTCGTGTTTCGGGTCTGAGGGGGTGACCTTTGACCCCTCTCGTACCCTTTCGAGCAGGTTGCTCGGCCCAACAGAAGATATTGCGAGATCAGGCCGTATTCGGCGAATCTCGTGTATCTTGCTATGGTTCATAGTTCGACCGTGAGGTCTGGGTTTTATAAAAATGGGACTCGAGTCAAGAACCAGGGCAGTCTGTGCTTTGGTACTTTTATTTTTGTACATGTCTGAAACAATGTCTGTTTTGTTTACATATACAGTAGGCGAGTCATGTTTGGTGCATGCACACATGTTACCAGCTCCTCGTGATTCTCTATGAGAAGAGACTAGGACCAGAAAGTTAGGTTCCCGTACCTCGGGGGCGGACGAACCTGTAAAATTATCCGTTTGTCCTGGTTCATCAGGTCTGGAACTGGTTTCCGTAGGAAGAGGTCGAAGCAGCACTCGGACGGTACTGCGAAGCCTCACAGTCCCCAGCGGGTCTCTTTCGTGGGAGACCACGCATGTTTTCCGTCGGTGGGGCGAGTTTTTTCCTTGGCAAACCCTCGCGGAGGGCATCCGCTTGTTTGCGTCTTTGTTCCAGCCTTGTCTGGACACGTTCCAGGGCTCTTCCGAAGAGTCCCATCGACTCGATCGGGTGTTGTAGGAAGGTGGACCTTTGGTTTTCCGGGAGGTCCGACAGCGTTAGCCAAAGATGGCGCTGGACGACAACTATTTCTGCCATTGCTTTGCCCTGGGAAATAGCTACTGTCCCCATCATGCTGAGCACGAGGTCAGAGGCACGGCGGGCCTCCTCTATGGCCTCGGTTGTGGCTTGCTCCTCCTTTGTTAGCTGGATATCCTGTAGTTTTTCTGCCAGGTAGGCCTGCACCATGCTTGACGTACTCATTGCGCGAGCCGCGAGGCCTTGGGCCTTGTAGCACCTCTCGAGTTGTTTCTTCGAAGCGCGACAGGCTTTGTTAGGCAGCGTTGGTTTCATCCCCGTGGCTGTGGAGGCCAGGTGAGCCGCCAGAGACTCCTCTATTGGGAGTGCGCTGGCAAGGCCCAGAGCCTCCATTCCCGCGACATCCAAGAGTCGGGACAATGGTAGCATGATGGGAGCCCTGGGTTCTGCCCAGGAGCGTTTGAGTTCCGTTAGAAAGTCTGGAAAAATTGGCATTTTCTGCAACGTTGTCAGTTGTTTCGCGTAGAAATAGTTTCCGCCAGCCTCGTAGCCTGTTGGCGAGGCGTGAGGTCCGGCCACGGGACCTGCAGGGCATCAGCGGCCCTATGGCACAGGTCGAACAGGGCAGGCACCAACAAGTCCGGTTCCGGAAGGTTCTGCGCCAGGTTCTGGGAGGAGTGAATAGTTTCTCCCTTGTCACCATAGTCGGCGTCTATGTCGGACACTTCTGGCGTCGAGTCTTCGACGGCAAGAGAGGAGTCCGACGCCTTGTCCTCCCCGACCCGGCCACTGCACTCCAGGTCCACGTTTTCAGGCTCCGGTCCTGGAGCAGGCAGGTTAGTGTGACGTGCGACCTTGATCGCCGCGGTCCTTGCCATAGATTTGACCAACGTGTCCGTGCTGCGTTTCCTCACTGTGGCCGTCATTCGACGACAGTGGGGGCAGGAATCGGGGGATTCCAGCGCTTTCCTCGCGTGCAGGATCCCTAGGCAGACAGGACAGGCCTCGTGGGTGTCCGTCGCAGAAAGGGAGTAGCCGCAGCCGCTGGGGCATGGGCGCGAGCGAGGACTCGTCGTCCTGGTTTTCTTCTTCTTTGTCCTCCGTTTTCCTTTCTCGGGAGCCATGTCCGGAGACGAGAAGGAGTTGGTCCTAGTTTCCTTTTGTTCGAAGCCGTCTTCTCCGTCGTCTTGCTTTCGCTAGTAGACTGCTAGTTGGATTAGCAGAAGATTGTGACGCAGTTAGCGTCGTCGAGCGAAGCTGCGGGAGAGAAGAAAACTTCGGGTAAGTAGAAAAATGCTGGACTAGCTTTCGCCAGTCCAGCAGTACGCAGGAAAATTCTCTCTGTACGCTCAGTGTAGGGAGCTAGCTCACCTCAGTCAAGTGACGTGACAACAGAGAGGTCCCACGATGTTCAGGTGTTTCAGCGAGGTGAAGGGCAAAAAAGAGAAAGATAGAGGGGCGTCAGTCGCTTAAATACCTGAAAGGCGGTACCTCTGACGCGGGGTGACGCCCCCTGCCGTAAAAGGCATGATTGTATTCCTTCAGGTAATCGCACGGGGGCGCAATTCCCATAGCAAGTATGTTGCACCGAGAGACCGAACTGAAAGGGAACCAACATTTATTATAACTAAATCAATATGTTTATGTCATGTAAACATATCCATTAAATAGTTCGATCATGTTCTTTTTTTTTTGGTAGAGGTTGTGTTTTAATGACTTCATAATGTTTTCTGTGCTGGAAAATACTGTAGTTGTCTGTCTGAATATGAACAGCTTAAACTGAGTGATGTTGCTGCGCTGCATGCATCTAAACCAGGGGTCTGCAACCTGTGGCTCTGGAGCCATATGCGGCTCTTTGGTCCCTCTGTAGCGGCGCTTTCAAGCTTTGACCAAAACTAACATAAAACCGAATTTTATTGATTGTTATAACAAAAACTAAAAAGGGCTAATAAATGTTAAAATCATTATATATTTTTAGTTTTATAAAATCACCCCCACTGTCCAGAAAAGTGCCCTCCGACAAACTTAAAGTGGTCTGTGGCACACCAGTTGAGAATCCCAGTTGTAGCAGACATGTGGCTCTGGACACGTTTAATTTAGTGAACAAAGGGGCAGAAATGGCTCTTTTGATCGTAAAGGTTGCAGACCCCTGATCTAAACACAATGACTTTATTATCAACAGGTATATGAAACACACAGATTGGACCCAGACAAACAACAAGGCGTGTAACTTCTGGCTTTTCTCTAAAGGCAGTTTTAAAGCACAAACACAAAAGAAGGAACGCCAAAGACACAAGTGGAACAAAAAAGAGAGAAGAAACGTCTCAGCGTCTTTTGAAATAAGGAGTGCAAATGAGGATCCTCTTGTCTTCGTGCCGACGAGGTTAACGCCGCTTGTTAGAGAAAACTTGAGTGAGCACAAATATGACATTTTAAAATCCACACACTTTGTGCTGGAGAGCATCTAAAAACCAGAGCTAGAGGCAGCACCGGTGACAAGCCTCTTGCCAATTAGGAGTGTTTGTGGAAGTGAGCCCAAACTCGTCTTTCAGGATGGATGAAAGTGGGTCAGAGCCACGGCCTGTCTCACTGAGCTGCAGCATGACGACAGGTTGCACAAAACTCACAAGCTCAAAGCAGGGATTAAATGGCTCAACTTGAAATCTGCTTTAATTTGGGGTGAATGTTCTGAAGCCATTATTATTATTATTATTATTATTATTATTATTATTATTATTAATATTATTATTAATATTATTAGCTACTTTGTACTGTACTTTAATGCTCAGAGTTTTAGTTTCCGAGCAGGTGTCTCCTGTTAGACGAGCCACTCTGCGTTCAGACTGCAGGTATTACCTCCATGATTCATTAGCTCGCTTTTTTGCAAGTAAACAACTCGGCGAGTTCAAAGGCACTTCATATCAATACTTTACAGAGTTAGACGTTTCTGTGAAGGGAAAACTCTCGCCAGCATACTCTGTGAACTTTTATTTTTTTACTCTTCTCTCACACATCAAACACTCCAAACGTTCACTCTCCATATTCACATGGTTGTTACTCGTGAGCCTGGAGTGTGAACGAGCAGAGCAGCATTTAATGATGCTGAGCATGTTTCTGACAGAGCAGGTCTGCGGAGGACCGGGACGACATCAGAGCTGTGATGCAGAAACCGTTTGACATGACTGCCGGCCTGTTGCACGTCTGAGTTTCAGTGCGTCTTCAAAGTATTTCATCTTTGCTCTGAGTAAATGTTTGACGTGACTCGTGCTCCAGGGATGAAAAATTAGATCTGAACACCCTCATAAGACGAACTTCAAACAAACTTGATCAATGAAAATTGTGTGGGACAGAAATGTGTGGGGTTTTTTTTGTTCCCCCATAACAAAATGATGATGATGTTCTTGTGTGTGTCTGTGTGTTTATTTGCCAGTAGCATGAGCAAAACACTAGATGGACTTCAATGAAATGTTTAAAAAATAATTATTGGGTGAATGTTAATAAATAATCGCTTAACTTTTGAGTCACCCTCAACTCAAGATGGCTACCACAGCTAAACAACATAAACCAACACAAAACAGATTTTAACTTTTTCCATTTTACAAATACTGAGCTAAAATTTGGTGTGATAGTACATTAGAGTCCTTCCCAACATAAATGCATGACTGGAGAACTTGCATTTCCTGCAAAAATACAGTGTGAATGCTTATAGCGGAAGAACTTGCTGAAAAATAGCTGAAATTAGCTTAAAAAAATGCTGAAATGAACAGAAGAAAGCAGAAATAATATATTTTTGCTGAATTGGGTATAAATTAGCAGAAATGGGCACAAAAATTAGGAAATTAAATAAATAAATAAAAAATCTAAAATTAGTTAAAAGAAATAGCTGAAATGTACCGGTAGTTGAAATGAAAAAACAAGCCTTAATGAGCAGAAGAAAGCAGAAAAAATACATTTTAGCTGAATTGGGTATAAATTGGCAGAAATGGGCACAAGAATTAGGAAATTATATTTAAAAAAAACTCTGAAATTAGTTTTTAAAAATAGCTGAAAAGCAGCTGAAAAGCAGAAAGAAGCTTAAACTACCAGAAAGAAGTTGAAAGAGTTGAAATGAGCACAAAAAATATAGAATTACCTGAAAAGGCTAAGATTTCCATAAAAACAGCTAGTATGGAAATAGAAGAAAAAAGCTGAAACTAGCAGAAAAAAGCTGAAAGGAGCATAATAAGCTGAAATTACCATAAAGAAGTTAATTAGGTTGAAAGTAGCAAATTTACAATGAAAACTTGAATTTATCTGAAAACAGCTGAAATTAGTTTAAAAAATGCTAAAAAAAAAAATCAGAAAGAGACTGAAATTACAAGAAGGGTGTGGAGAGAGCACATTTTTGCTGAACTAGACTGACAAAAGTTGAAATGAATGCAAAAATGTGGAATTAGCTGAAAAAGTTTAAATTAGCACAAAACAGCTAAATAGTAGCTGAAGAAGAAGAAAAAGCTGAAACTTGCATAAATAAGCTGAAAGAAGTTAGAAGAAGCAAACGTTGTAATCAGCAGAAAGAAACTGAAATGAACAAAAACAGCTGGGAAAACAGCTGAAAGTAGCTGAAAAAAGTTCAAATCAGCTGAAAGTAGCTGAAAAAAGTAAAAATTTGCTGAAAGAAGCTGAACCAGAACAAAATGTGAAAGGAGCAGTAAAAGGTTGTAAACAGAGCTAAATATATGAAGGATGTAAAATGAGCTCAATTCATTTTCCATGAGAATAAAAATATCAGGAAAGGCTAAATATTTCAAAAGCTAAAGTTGCATCAATACCAACAGTCATAGCACGACTGTCCTGAAAGAGCTGAACGTTTTGATTTATGATATGTTGAAATAATTTGAAAACTGCAGGACAAGAATCACGCTGAAAATTGTACGGAAGAAAAATGGATAATGGATTCACAATAATGTGAATGCTTCATAAGTGTTTAAGCAATAAAAACAGATGGCATTAGATTGTTCCCTTTCAGTGGGTCTCTCGGTGCAACATACTTGCTATGGGAATTGCACCCCCGCGCGATTACCTGAAGGAATATACTCACGCCTTTACGGCAGGGGCGTCACCGCCGCGCCAGAGGCCCCGCCCTCTGGGTACTTAAGCGGCTTGCGCCCCTCCATCTTTCTCTTTTTTGCCCTTCACCTCGCTTAACACCTGAACTTCGTGGGACTTCTCTGTTGTCGCATCGCTCGACTGAGGTGAGCTTGCTCCCTACACTGAGCTTACAGAGAAATTTTCCTGCGTATTGCTGGGCTGGCGAAAGCTAGTCCAACGTTTTTCTACTCACTTTCAAAGTCTTCTTCTTTTCCGCAGCTTCACGCTCGACGGCGCTAACTGCGTCACATCCTCCTGCTATCATTAGCAGGTCAACCAGCGTAAGCAAGACGACGGATAGGACGGCTTCAAACAAAAGACAACTAACCTCGACGCTTCTCGCCGGACATGGCTCCCGAGAAGGGAAAACAGAGGACAAGGAGGAGGAAATCCAAGACGACGAGTCCTCGCTCGCGTCCATGCCCCAGCGGCTGCGGCTACTCCCTCTCGGTGACGGACACCCACGAGGCTTGTCCGGTCTGCCTAGGGATGCTGCACGCAAGGAAAGCGCTGGAATTCCCCGAGTCCTGCTCTCACTGCCGTCGAATGTCGGCAGTAGTGAGGAAACGACGGGCTGACGCGTTGGCCAAATCCATGGCTAGGAACGCGGCTCTGAAGGTCGCACGTCGCACTGCGGTGCTCGCTCCTGAACCGGAGCCCGAAAACATGGACCTGGAATGCAATGGACGAGTCAGAGAGGACAACATGTCGGACTCTTCAGTTGACACCGAGGACTCGACGCCCGAAGTGTCCGACCAGGACGCCGAATATGGTCACAAAGGAGAAACTGTGGATTCCTCCCAGAACCTGGCGCAAATCCTCCCGGAACCGGACCTGTCGGTACCTGCCCTGTTCGACTTGTGTCATAGAGCGGCGGATGCACTGTAGGTCACGTGGCCAGACCCAACGCCTCACCAACAGGCTACGAGGCTAGCGGGAAGCTACTTCATCGCAAAACAGCCGACAACGTCGCAGAAAATGCCTGTTTTCCCGGACTTCCTCAAGGAGCTCAAACGCTCCTGGGCGGAACCCAGAGCTCCCATCATGCTGCCATTATCCTGACTTCTTGACGTGGCGGGAATGGATACAGAAGGCCTCACTAACGCACCTCCGATAGAGGAAACTTTGGCGGCTAACTTGGCCCCCACGACCACGGGGACGAAACCAACGCTGCCCAGCAAAGCCTGTGGTGCTTCGGAGAAGCAACTCGAGAAGTGCTACAAGGCTCAGGGCCTTGCGGCCCGCGCAATGAATGCATCGACCATGGTGCAGGCGTACCTGGCGGAAAAACTCCAACATAGGATGAGCAAGCCGCAACTGAAGCCATGGAGGAGGCCCGCCGTGCCTCGGACCTTGTGCTTTGCATGATTGGGACAATAGCCATTTCATAAGGCAAGGCAATGGCGGAAATAGTTGTCGCCCAGCGCCATCTTTGGCTAACTCTGTCGGACCTCCCAGAAAATCAGAGGTCCACGTTCCTCCAGCACCCTATCGAGTCGAGGGGACTCTTCGGGGGAGCCCTGGAACGCGTCCAGGCCAGACTGGAACAAAGACGCAAACAGGCGGAAGCCCTCCGCGAGGGGTTGCCGAGAAAAAGCTTTGCAAAAGAAAACACACGTGGCCTACCACGGAAGAGATTCGCTGATGGCGGTGAAACCTTCCAGTACCGGCCGAGGACCTCTTCAGTGACCCGATGTGGTAAACAGACTCGACCCTGATGAAACAGGACGAACTGATGTTTTTACAGGTTTGCCCGTCCACGTGGTATGGGAACCTAACTTTTTGAGCCCAGTCTCCCCTTGTAAAAAACTACGAGGAGTGAGCGGTATGTGTGCACGCACCAAACATGACTCGAATGTTGCATGTGTAAACAAAACAAACACTGTTTCAGACATGTACAAAATTGAAGGTACCAAAGCACAGACTGCCCTGGTTCTTGACTCGAGTCCCATTTTTATAAACAAACCATGTGGTCAAACCATGAACCACAGCAAGATACACGAGCCCTGCCAAAGACGGTCAGATCTCGCAATATCTTCTCTCAGGCCGACCAGCCTGCTCAAAGAAGCGCAAGAGGGGTCAAGGGTCATCCCTCTGATGCTGAAACATGACGAGCAGCAGTTTAACATACCCTCCAGGCTCAGCGCACATGCGCAGGCATGGAAGGCGTGTTTACCAAACGATTGGGTCATGACAACGATACGTCATGGGCTCAAGTTGCAGTTTTCAAAAAGACCGCCCCGCTTCACAGGGGTGCTGCAGTCTAAAATTAACCCCAAACGTGCACACGTACTGAGGGAGGAAGTCTCAACAATGCTGCAAAAGGGAGTAATTAGCTAGGTCTCAGGACGCAAGCTACGCTCTGGCCACTACAGTAAATACTTCCTGGTGTCCAAAAAGGATCGTTCCCTGAGGCCGATTCTGGATCTCAGGACTCTCAACAAGAGGATTAAAACATTTAAGTTTAAGATGCTTACCGGTACACTGCGGCAAGCCCTCTAGTCAGTGAGACCTGGAGACTACGCGTGTACAATGGATTTGAAAAATGCCTATTTTCATATAGGCATATGGAGGAAACACAGGAAGTTCCTCCGCTTTGCCTTCGAGGGAAACGTTTATGAATTCAAAGCTTTACCCTTTGGTTTAGAGTGACTGAATTTTCAAGATCCTGAGGACAAACCCCCTCCTTCTCGTCGACAATTTGTGGGCCATTAACTGCCTTTTGTTATAAATATGCGTGCAAATAACTCAGACACACCCACCACACCAGACTGCATTCCAATGTTTCCACCAGGTAAGTAAGACTCTGTTTGCACTTCCTCCCTTGGTCAGAAGAGCGGTCCTGACCTGAATTCACACATAACAGACCCTGAAGTTATCTCGCAGTTGAGCATTTTGGGACATCCACTGAACGGAAAGGTTTGTCTGCTCCAGAACAATTTTATGCATAAAATTGTCTTAATCTGCTGTGCTGAATATCCTGTAACCCTGATGTTCTGTCATATAAATTATTTTACTTACAAGTAGGGATGTGCCGATCAAGTTTTTTGAAACCGATACCGATACCGATCACCTATGTGTGACGATCACCGATACCGATCACAATTACCGATTGCCTATATTTGAGCCGATTACATAAACCGATCACCGATCACCACTGTCTCTCTCCTTGTCACGTGTATATACGGTGCGTGCCGGCACATGCAGGTGGTCCATTGCCGTGTTCTACAACATGCTTGACCTATTGCTGTCCGTCAACTGACGGACCGACACAGGTCACATGACATGAGGTCAACTGATGGACCGACACAGGTCACATGACCTGAGATCACATGATGGACCAACACAGGTCACATGACCTGAGGTCAACTGACAAAACAACACAGGTCACACGACATGCAGTCAACTGATGTACCGACACAGGTCACATGACCTGAGGTCAACTGACAGACCGACACAGGTCACATGACCCGAGATCAACTGACGGACCGACATAGGTCTCATGACCTGAGGTCAACTGACGGACAGACACAGGTCACATGACCTGAGGTCAACTGACGGACCAACACAGGTCACATGACCTGAGGTCAACTGACGGACCGACACAGGTCACACGACACGGATCAACTGACGGACCGACACAGGTCACACGGCATGAGGTCAACTGACGTACCGACACAGGTCACATGACCTGAGGTCAACTGACGGACTGACACATGTCACATGACCTAAGGTCAACTGATGGACCAACACAGGTCACATGACCTGAGGTCAAGTGACGGACCAACATAGGTCACATGACCTGGGGTCAACTGACAAAATGACACAGGTCACACGACATGAGGTCAACTGACGGACTGACACAGGTCACACGACATGAGGTCAACTGACAGACCGACACAGGTCACATGGCATGAGGTCAACTGACATACCGACACAGGTCACATGACCTAAGGTCAACTGATGGACCGACACGGGTCACATGACCTGAGGTCAACTGACTAACTGACACAGGTCACATGACCTGAGGTCAACTGACGGACCGACATAGGTCACATGACCTGAGGTCAACTGACGGACCGACACAGGTCGCATGACCTAAGGTCAACTGATGGACCGACACGGGTCACATGACCTGAGGTCAACTGACAGACCGACATAGGTCACATGACCTGAGGTCAACTGACGGACCGACACAGGTCACATGACCTGAGGTCAACTGACAAAATGACACAGGTCACACGACATGAAGTCAACTGACGGACCGACACAGGTCACACGACATGAGGTCAACTGACGGACCGACACAGGTCACATGACCTGAGGTCAACGTGACGGACCGACACAGGTCACATGACCTGAGGTCAACTGACAAAACGACACAGGTCACACGACATGAAGTCAACTGACGGACCGACACAGGTCACATGACCTGAGGTCAACTGACAAAATGACACAGGTCACACGACATGAAGTCAACTGACGGACCGACACAGGTCACACGACATGAGGTCAACTGACTAAAAGACATAGGTCACATGACCTGAGGTCAACTGACGGACCGACACAGGTCACATGACCTGAGGTCAACTGATGGACCGACACAGGTCACATGACCTGAGGTCAACTGACGGACCGACATAGGTCACATGACCTGAGGTCAACTGACGGACCGACACAGGTCACATGACCTGAGGTCAACTGACAAAATGACACAGGTCACACGACATGAAGTCAACTGACGGACCGACACAGGTCACACGACATGAGGTCAACTGACGGACCGACACAGGTCACATGACCTGAGGTCAACTGACGGACCGACACAGGTCACATGACCTGAGGTCAACTGACAAAACGACACAGGTCACACGACATGAAGTCAACTGACGGACCGACACAGGTCACATGACCTGAGGTCAACTGACAAAATGACACAGGTCACACGACATGAAGTCAACTGACGGACCGACACAGGTCACACGACATGAGGTCAACTGACGGACCGACACAGGTCACATGACCTGAGGTCAACTGACATACCGGTATAATGGACCAGATTGCACGTTTATATACGGTGCGGCCCATTGCCGTGTTCTACAACATGCTTGACCTGGCAGCGATAAATGCTTATGTGTTATACAAGGCCTGCACTGGGTCCAAGGATTTTGGACTGAGGGGTGGGGGGTGTAGGTGTAGAATTAATGGGTCATTAGCATGTGAATCGACATTATCTAGCTCACTGAAAGGGAGCGGGGATTTAGAAGCCAAGTTCACTTGCGCAAAAAAGCACAGCCTTAAGGCCTTGTTATACTTGAGCCGACGGCCCGTCGGATGTCTTTTACCCCCCGTTGAGTGAGCAAACATTGCGCAACTTTTGGCCGCACTCCCGCTGCTATCCCCCGTTCGACAGCTGTCGTGAACATAGCCCCCAAGCAGAACTCCGAGACGCCGACGATGCGGCTCGCAGCGTGTGATTGGTTCAAAGTTTGTGGGCGTTTTTTGTTTTTGCTTTGACAGACATTTGAAGAGAAACTTGTCTGTACCGTGCGCCTCAGCACACTACCCAACACACACACACACACACACACACACACACACACACACACACCCACCAATACATATATATATATATATATATATATATATATTTACGCGCGCGCACTCAAAAGCATGCCTGCGCCTGCATGCACCCTTTAAAAGAAAGCAAATTCCGCTGTGAAACAACAAGCCGTGTTGGTCTAGTGGTAAAGACGTTGCGCTCCCACTCAAAGGACGTGAGTTCGAATCTCACATGGTTGAGTTTTTTTTTTTTTTTTAAATACGGTTATACGGGTACAGCGTGCAAAACTGTAACTAAAGCCTATTTTGTGTGAGAAATCATTTAATATCTTATATTTTTTATATATGTGATTGCTATTTGAATTGATTGTTAATTTTGTTTGAAGAACAAAACCAGACTGAAGACCCACTTGTTCAAAAAAGCTTTCAGTGTGTAACTTGTATTACTTTTGGTATTTTAATATGTAGCATTTTTTATTTCCACTTGTTCAAAAAGCTTTCAGTGTGTAACTTTTATTACTTTTGGTATTTTAATATGTAACATTTTTTATTTCCATTGCCTTTTTATTTCCACTTGTTCAAAAAAGCTTTCAGTGTGTAACTTTTATTACTTGTGTTATTTTAGTGTTATTTTAGTATGTAGCATTTTTTATTTCCATTGCCTTCTTTTATTGCTGTTGTTTCTTATTCTATTTTCATTGATTTATTGTTCCAGTTTATTCATCTTTTTATCCTGTTAAAGCTTCAGTATGTAGCTTTTTTTATGAACATATTTCTTCACTCTGTCACTACCTCCTGACAGACTGATGTTAGCCAGGTAATCTCTGAAAAAATAAAAAAAAATTGTCCCCTTGCTTCTCCAGGTGGTAAATAAGCATTTCTAAAAAGAAAAGGTGACCCGCCATTTTCCAGCCAATAAAAACAGAGTTTGTAACCAGCCAATAAAAACAGAGCTTGAATTTGAATCAGCCAATAAAAACAGAGCTTGAATTTGAAATTCAACAGACCACAAGGGGGCAGAGCCACATATGGCTCTGAGGGGGAGGGATCAGAATGCTTTACCTGTTGAAAATATTTCTAAGTGCTGCAGTTCTACAGAAACTGCATACTGAACCTTTAAGCACCTTGGTCAATGCAAGGCATTGTAGGAAGGTGCTATACTGTACAAATAAAGTTTATTATTATTATTATTATTATGAAGAAGGGACAGAAATAATGAGATTTTTTTCTTCTTCTGCCTCCTTTCATTTTTTTTCATGAAATCCTGGAATGCAGTGGGAGGGAAGAGGGAGGGATTTATTATAATTTATCCCCCCACGTCTTGCCAAGTATAAACACTCATGCGGTCGGTGACTGGGTTCACTCAGCGGGAGGTAAAAGACATGTCGGCGGGAGGTAAAAGACATGAGACGCTAGTATAAACCCAGCTTTAGTCAAAGTAGTGTTAAAGACTGCTCCGCGTACATTTACTAAATGTCTGGATGCAGCCCTGACCCCTCTTAGGAATCAAGGACGATTTCTTTTCTTTTTTTTTTTTTTTTTTTTATTTATCAGGAGAACATACAACAATTAACAATACATATATTTTACGAAACTTACATGACTTCTCCAAATAAAATTTTTTTTCTCCCCTTTTCTCCCCTCCCCTCCCTCCCCCCTCCCACAACCAAACATATCACACCCCACTAACCTAACCAAAAACAAGACGAAATGAACAAAAATAAAATAAAATAAAAAAGGGGGGGAGGAGGGGGGATAGGACGGCATCAAAAAACTAAAAGGAAACGAGTGTTTTACCCATTCATTTATTCTTCACATGGTAGTGTGATGAGTTAGTCCCATCAGTCTGTGCATTGAGCATGAATCAGGGTATCAGTCTGTATGTTGTGAAGGCAAAGATTTTACATATGACACAAAGGGTGCCCATTTATAAGTAAATTTTTCAGAACTACCTTTCACTGTTAATGAAATTTTTTCTATTTTCAAGAATGATCTTACGGTGTTAAGCCATTGCGATGTGGATGGAGGTGTGGGAGATTTCCAAGCGAACAAAATACAACGCCTGGCAAGGAGAGAACAGAAGGCCAGGACCTCCCCCTGCTGGCGGGATAGGTTAAGTGTGGTCCCTGGAACTCCAAAAATGGCAATAAGTGGATCACTCTGAATCTGGATCTTAAAAACTCCTGAGAGTATGGAGAAGAAGTATTTCCAGAACCCTTGTAATTTTGGGCAAAAGAAAAACATATGACTTAAGTTGCAAGGTGAGGCCTGACATCTATCACATTGGTCTGAAATTGAAGGGAAAATTTTTGATAGACGGGACTTTGAAAAATGTACTCTATTTATTACTTTAAACTGTATTAATTGTAGTCTGGCACATGGTGTACTCTGGCGTATGCTGAGAATAACTTTATCCCACCATGATTCTGACAGTTCAACACCCAATTCCCGTTCCCATGCAGTTCTGGTTTTAGCTGATGAGTCGGCCTCAATTGCCATAAGTTTTCCATAAATAATAGAAAGAGGAGATTTCAGATTAGGCTTCAAAGCTAGGAATTCGACCC
>JBBPBX010035212.1:9368-32182 GCA_038048925.1 Garcialebias charrua
TATATATATATATAATCTTTACCTGCCTCTTTCTTTTGGGTCATAGGGTCACTGGTGCCCATATCCCGCTATCAATCACCGTGCGAGAGGTAGGGAACACCCTGGACAGGTCTCCAGTCCATCACAAGGACTTGTAGACACAAATGAGACAAACAACCATTCACTCTCTCACTCACACCTAAGAACAATTTAGTTACCAATCAGCCTAACATGCATGTTTTTGATCTGTGGGAGGAAAACGAAGTACGGCGAAAACATACGCATGCACGGCAAGAACATGCAAACTCTACCCAGAAAAGCCCTGGTCCAGGATTTGAACCGGAAACATTCTGACTGCGAGGCAACAACTCTACCAACTTAGCCACAGTGCTGTAGAGCTGCCATTTCTAACCCAGCACTCAGCTATATATGTACAAAGATTAATAAGTGTTTTATCACATTCATATACCGATGGGACACACATCAGAAGCAATGAGGGGTTCAATGTCTTACCCAGGGACATTTCAGCATGTGACTCCTGGTGGAATCAAACCCCAACTCTTACATTGGAGGACAACTGATGTAACCACTCATCCCCAGCTGTCCCAAATATAACTGTAACAGACTACAGTAGCCTGATAAGAAGTTATTTAGAGCACATGCAACCAGTGTATGTTTGAGTCTTGTAAATCCTCCTGTGCACACCTCAACAACCATTCAGGTCCGGTTTGTCTTGATACTGGTACTTCTGCTGTTTTCTAGTTGTTTAGTAAATGGTATGAGCACTTTTCACAGTTTTACTCTCAGTAACCACAGCTTACAATACCACCGAAACTTGGTATATTGCATCAATACAAAAGTGAGCATTGTGCAAGCAATGCATGGTGAGTTGATTGTTTGTCCTCCAACATTTCCAAAAAAAAAAAATATACGTTAAGTAAAACTATTTATTCCAAGTGAGCAAAAAATTGCCCTTACCAACTACAAAAGATAAATGATAAAAATTAAGTCAGCTGTTTGTTTTTTTCAAATCCCAGACAGACACAATCTTAGATCTTAGTTTTAACCCATACTCAGTCTGAAGTTACCAGAGGTAGTCCTTAAATTTTCAGAAAACAAATCCAACAAAAAATATGTTTTAAGCTGCCACCAGTTCCTTTTATATGACTGAGTGGAAAACTATTTATCTGGTCAGCAACTTTGTCGTATAAATGTTTTCTGTTTGTTAGCAAACATTGATCTTAAAGTCAAACTTATTTAGCTGAAACTTATAAGTAATCATTACAATGACAATGATTGTTGCAATAGTAAAATATTTTTAAGCAAGGATTTTGTAACTATGTAATTTTGTAACTACAAAGTATGTTTGCTATTTTGATGCAATCATAATACCATCCAGAGGACCTATTTTAACTTGGTTGGAAACTGACAGAGTATTACTGTATAACAAAATAACAACAACAAAAAAGGCATGTTTTTGTGGTGTTGGAAGTTTCAGAGCCCAGAACACTGAAGAACAGCCTCATCGGCAGGCTGTCAGGAAGCTGAACTCTGTCCCCTCCCCTCTTCTTGTCCTCTTCCCAACCCCCATCCCATATGTGCAGTGCATGAAGCAGAACTGACATTAAACCAGAATTTGACTTTGTAGATCTCTTTAAAAGAGCAACCTGTGTAAACACTCCTATGTTGTACTTGATAAATGGTAAATCTCCATTCATTCATTCAACCTTTATTTAAACAGATAAGTCACATTGAGCCTCAAAGACTCATTTACAAGTGAGACCTGTTTGGACAGACAATAAAAGTGGTGAAAAATGACATAGGGTCTGGAGACAATGCTGTTCTATGTTTTATATCCATTTCTGGTTTGAATATTTGCCCTATAAATGCACAAAACACTTGTGGACCTGAATTTACTCTTGATATATTTACAGTAATGCATGTTTGATATAGAATTGATGTAGGCTTTGATGAATAGTGTTTCTTGTTATTGAAAGTAACCAGCACAATATAAAATAAGACAAATGTACAAAAATGCAGGGAATCCTGACTGCTGATTGGCTTTGCAGAAGAAAAGATGAAATCAAATTGTTTAATTAAAACATGATGAAGAATATTAAAATGATCAAAACAGTTGACAGCTAGAAATTGCAACATAAAAACTCAAATGGAAAACGACTCAAATCTGTACATGTGACAAAAACTGCAAAATTGCTGCTGAAATATTAACAAAGTCAAATAGAAGTTAAAAGCTAAAATTGGCGAAATAAAAAAAAAGTAGCTTGAAGCTTAAATTCTCAAAATGGGACATAAATGGTTAACATATCAAAACAGTACATTAAAGCTAAAAACAAACAAACAAAACAAAGCAAACAAAAATGCAGTAGCTAAAAGCTAAAAATTAAACTGTAGCACCTCAAAGTTAAAAAGAACAGAGCAGTAGCTAAAAGCTAAATCTAAATGGTAAAGCTATAAAACCCATACCTCACAGCTAAATTTGAAAAACCATAGCTAAAAACCACAAGTAAGAAAATGGTACCTAAAACTTACTGTAGCAAGCAGTAGCTCAAATATTAATAGCAAAATAATGAAATATGGCCCCAAAGCAGCCAACTGGTGCCCAAAAGGCAATGAAAGATAAAGAAGACAAAAAGACAAGAAATCTGAAGTAGATTTCAGAAAACAATGGATTTAAAGAAATTAAATAGCTCTCAAAGTATTTATATGTGAATTTCGTTTAACAAAAACAGTCAATTTTTTAGGCTACAATTACTGAAACTTACAATAAACTGTTATGGTTTGAGTCAATCTAAAAAATAAAAATAAAACATTTAAAAAAACTTGAAAAACAAAACTGTACTTCTTTTCTAAAGCTGACGGCATTTTGCTTCAAGTCAGACTAAACTTTTTAATGAGTTGGTGAACTGCAAACTCAACATTTTCTAGATTAGTTCAAACTAATATTTTGCAAAAAATACAAAAGGGTCATAAAACTGAAATTTTTTATAATCTTTTCTCCTGCAGTTGACTAAAATATATATTTCACTCAAGTAATTTTTTACACCTTTATTTTGTTGACAACTTGGAACAATTATATTTTTAGGCTTCATACTTTAATAAAAACTCATGCTCCGCAAATAGTTCTATCCTAACAGACAGCAGCTGTCCATGGTGCTGATTCTGTGTTCATGTTCAGCCCATTCATTAAAATATGTGCAATCTGTGGTATAGCTCTGTCTGTCTGTATGTCTGTCTGTCTGTCTGTCTGTCTGTCTGTCTGTCTGTCTGTCTGTCTGTCTCTCTCTCTCTCTCTCTCTCTCTCTCTCTCTCTCTCTCTCTCAGTCATTCATTCTGAAACATATTAAAATGACAAAAACACACTATTTTCTCAACATTTCATATATTTACAGTGATTTACAAGAAAGGACACAGCTCTAAATCAAGAAAATTGAGGCAATGACTATCTGTGACAACATAAATAAAAGCAAAAACTGGGCTATAGCTACAAAACTATGGCCACTAAAATAGCTTCTTTTTTTTTCGTTGTTAGCTCAGGAAAATCTTTGTGTGTTTGAACATGTTCTTGGTGACCTCTGTTCTATACAATAATAAGTACAAAGCTTCTAACTCATGAGTCAACGACTGCGAGTCACTTATTCACTTGCTCCATCATCGGCAGTGACGTGGGAAGTGTGTAGCACTGATTAGCTTGTTTTGTGTCAGGCAAAGTTCTAAAAGTGAGTTTGTTGAAAAAGGAAAACAAGCTTAGACTGTTGCTGCCTTTACCAGTATCGCACTTCACTGGATAAAGATTGTACCATTTAAATTTGACCCAAAGTTAAGCAAACAAGACAGTTTGTCCTGAATGAGTTTTAGACAGAATAATTTTGGTGGTTGTGACTTTGCAAGAAAAAAATAATTGTTTTATTTTCTTATTTGCCCTGCTGTGGAGAGAAGCAATGTTACAACACTGAACATACTTACAAAGGTCATGGGAGAGCTAGTGTACCCTGGCGTGGTGAAGCTGAATGTCCCACTCTGATGAATAATCTTCTGAGTTACATCATCATGACATCATCATTCATTAAAGACTCTGCAACATAATGTTCCCTTGTCAGTCAGTCCACTCGGTGCAACATATGACTATGGGAATTGCGCTGCCGCGCAGTTTACCTGAAGTAATACATTCACGCCTTTAGGGCAGGTGGGTGTCAGCGTCACCACAGAGGCCCCGCCCTCTTGGTATAAAGATGTGTGCACCCATCTATATTTCTCTTTTATGCCCTTCACCTCGCTTACACCTGAACTTCGTGGGACTCTCTGTGACAACATCGCTTGACTGAAGGTGAGCTCGCTCCCTACCCTGAGCGTACAGAGACATTTCCTATGTACTGCTGGGCTAGTGAAAGCTAGCCCAGTGCCTTTTATTTAACCTCAACGTTTTTTCTTCTCTCTTCGCAGCAGCTTTGCTCGAAAAGCGCTAACTGCGCCACTCGCTACCTAGCCAAGGGAGTTAGCAGGCTAGCCAGCGAAAACGACTTGATGAAGAGGACGCCTCCAGACCACGTTAGCACAGCTAACGAGCTCGACTCTTCTCAGCCATGGCTCCAGAGACGGGAAAGCGAAAATCCAAAAATTCTAAGAAGACCAGCAGGCCAGCGAGCCCCAGCTCCCGAGCCTGCCCCAGCGGCTGCGGCTACTCCCTTTTGGCGACGGACATCCACGAGGCCTGTCCCGTCTGCCTGGGGATGTTGCACGCTAAGACGGCGCTGGAATCCCCTGAGTCCTGTCCACACTGCAGCCAGATGCTTGAGGCCATGAGGAAGCATCACATTGACATCGTGGCCAGGCCATGGGTGGCACCGTGGTAGCACAAGACCCAGACCTCACAGAGGCGCTCACTCCCACACCAGAGCTCAAGGCCATTGAACTAGAGGACAGGGGACAAGGTGACTGGGGGGACAGTATGGACATGGCGGCCCCGTTGGGGACTCCACCGTCAAGTTTATTATTCCAAGATGGTGCCCGTAAGCATGGCTGCGTGTCCACCTCTCCTGTGGGTGTTTGGAATTTTTGTGTTTTGTTCGTTCTTCATTGGAGACATAACTACACTGCTGGTTTATGATCGGAAGCAGCTTCTGGATTTACGGTTTGCTGCCGCGGATGTCGCTGATTCGGGCCAGTATGAGCGTACCTCGGGATCGGGGAGGCCCCCTCTGCCCCCGTTGCTCGGAGACGAGCTGCCCGTTTACCTCCGCTGCTCTTCGCACCAGCCTGCACGGAGAAATCGATCGACTCGGAGGAAGAAACGCGGCTCACGAGCTGGCCGGCTGGTGAAGCTCAGAGCCCGGCGTTCTGCCTCGCTGTCTTCAGCTGATGGTCTCGATTCTCATCGCCAGTCTCCCGCGTGCACGGACCAGGAAAACAACGGGGATCTGCGGCCGGAGCAGCTCTCTGTGGGCAGCGAGCCGCGGACGCGCGCCCCCCCATCAGCTGTTAGCACATCAGCTGCTAGCAGCTCATCAGCGGCTAGCTCGGATATCATCAAATTCTGTGTTGTCAACGCCCGATCTGTTTGCAACAAAACGTTCATCCTCAGGGATTACTTTGAAGAGCACGACTTGGACTTTTTCTGCATCACAGAGTCGTGGATGTCGTCGGGTGAGTCCAGCGCGCTGACGGAAATAATACCACCAAACTGTTTGTTTTTTAACGACCCGCGACCATCAGGTCGTGGTGGTGGATTATTAACAATATTCAAATCAACTTTTGACTGTAAACAACTGTCCATTCCAGTCTCCTGCTCTAGCTTTGAGCTGACTGTGTTTGAACTCGGACATTCACCTGTAACTTTGTGTGCTCTTGTCTACCGGCCGCCTCGCTCCAAGAACTTCATCAGCGAGTTTTCTGATTTCTTGGCTGAAATTACAGCTAAATATTCTCGGGTCGTCATTTCAGGCGACTTCAACTTGCACGTGTGTTGTCCTGAGAAGCCCATGGTTAAGGACTTTCTAGATTTATTGGACTCATTTAATTTAACTCAACACGTGAACTCTCCCACGCAGCAGCGTGGACATTTGTTGGACCTTGTTTTAACATGTGATGTGACCGTTTCAAACCTTGAAATAGGAGACAATGTATTCTCAGATCATAGGCCAGTGAATTTTCAGTTCACCATCCCCCATGTTACCTCTAAAACATGCATTCCTGCACGTAAAGGCAGGAATGTTAACCATTTAACTGCCGCACGTTTCACTGAGGTTTACAACAATGACATGTTAATTCAGCCCCCGGGGTTCCTCTCCAGCACTGAGGAGCTGACAAACCAGTTTGACTCTGTTTGTTTAAAGGCTTTGGATCAAGTAGCGCCTATCAAAACGAGAAGACCAAAACTCAGGGCCGAACCGTGGCTGAATGACACTACCAGAGCTGCGAGGCAGCAATGCCGAAAGGTGGAGAGGAAGTGGAAAAAAGACAGTCTGCAGGTCTCTTTTGAGATGGTAAAAGAGAGCTGGCGCCGATATCAGAAAGCAGTGAAAACTGCTAAATCACAATACTTCTCTGATATCATTGCTGCAAACTCTCGTAACCCTCGAGTTCTGTTCTCCACCCTAAACTCTGTTCTCCACCTCACTGAACAATCACCCATGGAAGCCTCGACTGAGCTGTGCGAGAACTTCCAACATTTCTTTTTAGATAAAATCGCAACCACCAGGGCTCTCATTTCTCCTCCATCTCACGATCCATCCATCCCACCTCAATCTGTTGCTGTGTTTGACCATTTTGAACCAGTCTCTCTGTCCTCTCTAGAGCAGGTCATGT
This sequence comes from Garcialebias charrua, assembly GCA_038048925.1. Lineage (NCBI taxonomy): Eukaryota > Metazoa > Chordata > Actinopteri > Cyprinodontiformes > Rivulidae > Garcialebias > Garcialebias charrua. The sequence goes on from JBBPBX010035212.1 coordinate 16,170, forward strand.
GCAGCCTGAAACCATCTGGCTCCCCCTTCGATGTGGTCCCCCCTCGGCTTCTAAAGGAGGTTTTTCACACTCTAGGTCCCTCCATTCTCTCTATTGTTAATAGCAGTCTATCCTCGGGTGTGGTGCCAAAATCATTAAAACATGCTGCTGTTCAACCCCTCCTGAAAAAACCAAACCTCGACCCGTCAGTATTATCCAATTTCAGGCCTGTCTCCAGACTCCCATTTGTTTCTAAACTTCTAGAGAAAATAGTTGAGTCCCAACTAAAGTGCTTCCTGGAGGATCACGCTATCCCCGAGCTATTCCAGTCTGGCTTCAAATCCCTCCACAGCACTGAGACTGCCCTACTGAAGGTTTTTAACGACATCTTTCTATCCACAGATACTGGTGACTCTGTGCTGCTTGTCCTATTGGACCTCACATCCGCTTTCGACACCATCGACCATGAGATCCTCATTGCTAGGTTGGAGCAGTGGGTGGGCATCTCAGGATCAGCCCTAAACTGGTTCAGATCCTACCTCTCTGACAGGTCTTTTTGTGTGTCCATCAACGATTTTACTTCTGCAGTGGCGGCTCTTAAATGGGGGGTTCCGCAGGGGTCCATCCTGGGTCCTCTCTTGTTCTCCTTATACCTGCTGCCACTCGGTGCTATCTTCCGGAAACACAATATACCTTTCCACTTCTACGCTGATGACTGTCAAATCTACTTCCCCCTAAGACAAAATGGTACAGGCTCTATTCAACCTCTGCTCGACTGCCTGGCTGACATCAGGGACTGGATGGCTTTAAATTTCTTAAGCTTCAATGATAAGAAGTCTGAAGCCATATTGTTCCTTCCCAATGACACAACCTCAAACCACTGCATTGACCTGTCTGCTCTACCCCTGTCCGAAAAACAAAAAGTCAAAAATCTGGGAGTGATAATGGATCCTTCCATGAAACTCAACAGTCATGTAAACATGATCGTCAAATCCTGTTTTTTCCAGCTGAGGCGTCTGTCTAAGCTGAAGCCCATATTATCCAAAAAGCACCTGGAGACAGTGATTCACGCATTCATTACATCTAGGCTTGATTACTGCAATTCACTTCTGTTTGGCGTCAGTCAAGCCACCATTGCACGATTACAACTGGTTCAGAACGCAGCTGCCCGATTTTTAACCAGCACACGCAAAAGAGAGCACATTACACCAGTCTTGGCCTCCCTTCACTGGCTACCGGTTCATCTTCGAATCCAATTCAAAATTCTCATGTATGTCTACAAATCGCTGAACAGTCTCGCCCCCGCCTATCTCTCGGATCTGATACACCCATATGTCCCTCCACGTGCTTTGAGGTCAGAGGATCAGGTACTCTTAATAGTTCCAGAAACTCGCCTTAAGCGCAGGGGTGACAGGGCGTTCTCTGTAGCAGGCCCAAGACTCTGGAACGAGTTACCGCTGCTCATCAAACAGGCCCCCTCCCTCTCGGTTTTCAAATCCCGGTTAAAAACTCACTACTACTCCATCGCTTTCAATGCCAGCTGATTTGTACTGGATCGTTTGATTTATGATCTGCAATGTTTTTATGTTTTTCGTGTTGTACTTCATTGTATGTGTTGCCTGTTGCGTGTTTGTTTGTCCAGCACTTTGGTGTGGACTTGTTCCTGTTTAAAGTGCTTTATAAATAAAATGGTATGGTATGGTATGGTAAGTTTGACACGAGAAGCCTGTTACGCGCAGACGAGCTCTCGCTAACAGCCTCGGGTGAAATTTCAGACGACAAAGCTGAAAACGAGGACGAGGGGAAGGAAGAAGACTTCTCCCAGAACCCGAAGACAGCTCACCCAGAGATATATGTCTCCATCCCGCTCTGTTCGACTTGTGTCGCAGAGCGGCGGACACGCTACGGATCAGCTGGCCAGAACCCCCACCTCGACAACAGGTAACGAGGTTGGCGGGGAATTATTTCTTCACCAAACAGCAGTCGGCCACAAGGCACAGGATGCCGATTTTTCCAGATTTCCTGACTGAGCTGACTCGCACCTGGGCTGAACCCAGGGCTCCCATGCTTCTGCCTCTCTCCCAGTTCCTCGACGTTGCCGGCATGGAGGTAGCAGGAATCGCCACCGTGCCGCAGATGGAGGACATGCTGGTGATCCACCTAGCCCCCAGGACATCGGGCACAATGCCAACTCTGCCCAACAAGGCCTGCCGTGCCTCGACCTCCCAGCTCGAAAAATGTTACTGAGCTCAGGGCCTCGCGGTCCGCACCATGAACACTTTGGCCATGATGCAGGCCTACTTGGTAGAGAAGCTGCAGGATCTCCAGCAAACAATGAACAAAAAGGCTATGGCAGAGATCCTGGAGGAAGCCCGCAAGGTGACTGACTTTGTCCTTCGGATGATGGGGACCGCGGCCATTGCTCAGGGGAGATGCATGGCTGAAGTGGTCATGGCCCAGCGCCATTTGTGGCTGACCTTCACAGACCTGCCAGAAGGCCAGCGGTACCCCTTCCTCCACCACCCGATCAAACCATCGGGGCTCTTCGGAGGGGCTCTGGAGCGTATCCAGAGCATGCTGGAGCAAAGACTAAAACAGGCTGAAGCCCTACGCGAGGGGATGCATAGAAAAGTTTTGCACCCCCCAGAGACACCAGTTGGAGCAGGGCCGTGCAACCTCGACAACGCTCAGCCACATGCCGTCCCCCGCAAAAAAGGGCAGCGTACGATGGGGAGCAGTGACCGAGACCCGCAGCAGGACCGCCTAAGGCCAGCAAGTGGTGGACCAGGAACAGGTTTGTTCCTCGCCAAGCGGTTCCGCTGAGATTTTCCTCGACGGACCGGGACAGAAGGCAGAAATTGGCCTGACAAAACAGGACCACTTCGCAGTTTTACAAATTCGTCCACCCATGTGGTATGGGAACCCAGACTTTCAAACCTAGACTTTATGTGTAAAAAACAGCAAAAAGCTGGTGACATTTGTGTGTGTAAAAAACACGTTTCTGCTGTATGTGTAAAAAAGACGCTTTGTTCTTTAAAACACGAAAATAAAGTTTCAAAAGCACAAACTGTCCTGTGTCTTGACTCAAAAAAAAACCACAGCACCATTTTTATGAAAACAGTCACGATGAAGGGAGAGGACAATCACCCCTCCTCCCTCGTGAAACACAAGGTGTCAGGTCAGACAATGAGCCTCAGTGGGTTGTCAGGAGTCTGTCTGCAACAGGCAGACTTCCTGGCGACCGTTGGTGGACAGGTCAGCTCGTCGGGGGCCGAGCAGGGGGGGGGGGGCAACTGCTCCCCCTCCTGCACCCACGACACATGAAAAACCCAGAATGCACATGCCTCACAGTCTCAGCGCACATGCTCAGGCCTGGGAGACGTGTCTCCCAAACACGTGGATCATGTCAACAGTCAGTCAAGGCCTCTGGCTACAGTTCCACAAGAGGCCATCCCCCTTCACGGGGGTGCTGCTGTCAAACATAAACCCAGACCATGCACATGTTTTAAGGGAGGAAATCTCAACAATGCTGCAGAAAGGAGTGATAAATATTGTTCCAGCACACAATATGCACACAGACCACTATAGCAAGTACTTCCTCATGCCAAAACTAGACCAGGGCTTCAGGCCTATACTGGATCTCAGGGCACTGAACAGAAGGTTAAAAACATACAAATTCAGGATGCTCACACTGAGACAGGTGATCCAGTCAGTGAGACCTAGGGATTACACCTGTACAGTCGATCTGAAAGATGCATTTTTCCACGTGAGCATCTTGCCACAACACAGAAAATATCTCTGTTTTGTATACAAATTTATTGCTCTCCCTTTCAGACTAAAAGCTGCACCAAGATCATTTACAAAATGTCTGGATGTGGCTTTAACCCCACTGAGGGGTCAAGGGGTCAGAGTTCTAAATTATCTCGACGATCTATTGATCCTTGCCAACGACAGAGCCCAAGCCCAGCAGCACTCACAGATGGTGATGGCTCACCTGGAGGCTTTGGGTATCGTCATAAACCTACAGAAGAGCAATCTGATACCATCCCAGATTAATGTATTTTTGGGAGTACAGGTCAACTCCATTCTGTACAAAGCATGGCTTTAAGAAGCTCAGATTTCATCCATCCGCCTCTGCCTGGCATGTTTTCAGCTGGGCCAGAGAGTAACTCTCAAACTATGCCAGCATCTCCTGAGCCTCCTGGCAGCAACAATTGTCTGCGTGCCTCAGGCCTTCTTAAAAATGTGCCCTCTGCAGATATGGCTAAACAAACAAATATATCGTGCCTCCCTCAGGCGGGCGGAGAAGATACTGATCAGCCCAGAGTGCGTGACAGCCCTGGAATCCTGGAGGGCCCCTTCAGTGTTCACAACAGGCGTCCCGCTGGGACGAGTCCTTTCTCATGTAATGATCACCACAGACACTTCAAAGACAGGTTGGGGAGCTTTCTGCAGAAACCAACATGCCCAAGGGGTCTGGAAACAGCAGGAGGCAAGGCTCCACATCAACTTCCTGGAACTGAAAGATGTTTTTCTGTCCATGAAGCACTTTTACAAGAAGGGGCTGATTACAAAACATCACGTCTTGATGTCTTGACAGCTCCCGAATATTGTCGCTGAGGACGACACACATCCCGGGCGAGCTAAACCACGGGGCAGATGCCCTCTCCAGAGGGCCACTGCTCTCCTCAGTGTGGAGGCTGAACTCGCGTATCGTGGACCAGATATGTGTATGATACGGGCGGGCATCTGTCGATCTGTTCGCCTGCAGCAGCAACACGCACTGTGTCCTGTATTACTCAATAAAGGAAACAGACGTACTGCTGGGAACAGATGCTCTGGCACACAACTGGCCAGCATGGGTGCTATATTTTGCGTTTCCACCCATCCCCTTGATTCAGGCGATGTTGGAATGTGTACGCAGGGGAGCTCTGTCCCTGATACTCATAGCTCCCAGATGGCCACAGAAACTGTGGTTCCCAGAAATGATCTAACTTCTGTCAGGGACACCATGGCAACTGCCTCCTACACAGGGACCTGATGACCCAGGCCCACGGGCAGCTCCTTCATCCACGGCCAGAACTGTGGCAACTCTCGGCCTGGCCGCTGAGAGGAACTGGCTGATGGCCTCCGGCCTCCCCGGTAACGTCATAAACACAATACAAGGAGTGAGAGCCCAGTCAACTCAGACTCTCTTTGCCCGCAAATGGTGTGTTTTTGAGGCTTGGTGTCTAGAAAGGAATATTATCACATATTCCTGTGACCTGGTCCAGCTCCTCACTTTTCTACAATACCTGCTGGAGAAAGGCCGCTCTTTCTCCACAATTAAGGTCTTTCTGTCAGCCATCTCGGCATGCCACGAAGGCTGGAGAGGTAAATCACCTGGCGCCCACCCTCTCATGATACGGTTCATAATAATAATAATAATAATAATAATAATAATACTTTATTCATAGAGCCCTTTAAAACAACCATAGCTGCAACAAAGTGCTGTACATAAAATCAAGAACATTTAAACACATAAAAATAAAACAGTTGTTAAAACATTAAGATCAATAAAAACAATAAAAACAGTGCAGAACAAATTCAGTCTGTGCTAAAAGCCAGTGAGTAAAAATGTGTTTTTAAAAGAGTTTTAAAACTGGACAGTGAAGGAGCTTGTCTGACGGGAAGAGGGAGATCGTTCCACAGTTTTGGAGCAGCAACAGAAAAAGCTCTGTCCCCTCTGAGCCTCCGTTTGGACCTCGGCACCTCCAGAAGCAGCTGATCTGAGGCACCGAGCAGGAGAGTATGGGTGAAGCAGCTCAGAGAGGTAGGATGGAGCAAGACCATTTAAACTTTTCAAATTCAAGATCTTTTTTATTGAATTTTTCATTTTTTTTCCCTTCAGACAACAACAACAAACAAGAACAAAAACAACAAAAAACAAAAAAAAAAACACAACAATCAATCTAAGTTACAACATGTAGAAAATAATCCCTACCCAATCACTGCCAAAAGAAAAGGGAAAAAAATAAATAAAAGGTAAAATAGCCAAGAGACTGCATTAACCTGAATGAGTTGTGTTGTCAAAGAGACTGGAACAGATTCAGGAAAGGTCCCCAGACATTCTCAAATTTACCCTCTTTCTGTTGGAGTGTGAATCTGATTTTCTCCAGCTTTAAACAGGACATGATGTCAGCCAACCACTGAGCGTGAGTGGGTGGAAACGGTTCTTTCCACCTAAGCAAAATAGCTCGTCTGGCCAGGAGAGAGGTGAACGATATTACATGTTGTTGGTTTTTATTTAGGTTTGTCATGCCCTCTACAAGACCAAACAGAGCAATCAGTGGGTCAGGGTTCAGGCGTGTATCTAGTACATGTGATAAAGTCTGAAAGATTTCCCGCCAATATTTGTTCAGAGATGGGCAAAACCAAAACATATGGGAGAGAGAGGCTTCAGCATGTTTGCATCTCACACAGTATGGGCTGACATCAGGATACATAGAGGACAATTTCAGTTTAGAGATGTGAGCTCTGTGCACCACTTTAAATTGTATTAGACAATGTCTAGCACAGAGAGAACTGGAGCTCACCAGTTTGAGTATGGAGGTCCAAGAGTCCTCTGAAATAGAGGAGCCGAGATCCTCTTCCCAAGCAGCTTTGATTTTATCTGAGGAAGCACGCTTCAAATCCAATAGTTTACTGTAAATGAATGAAATGGACTGTTTTTTATTTGGGTCTAGAGAAAGAATAGTGTCAACAATACTGCTATCAGTTGAAATGGAGAGGCTGGACAAATGAAGAGTAATAAAGTGCCGTATTTGGAGATACCTAAAAAAATTGGACTGGGGAAGACTAAATTTTTCACATAGTTGTTGAAATGAAGCTAAAGTGTTATTGAGAAACAAGTCATTGAAGCGTACTATACCCCTTCTTTGCCATTCTTTAAAAACAGAGTCCTGAGATGAGGGTTTGAAAAGTTGGTTAGACATGATAGGGCTATAGAGAGAGAAACTAGAGAAATTGAAACATTTACGAAATTGTGCCCAGATTTTTAGTGAGTGTTTTATAACTGGATTTATAACAGTTGTAAGTGGTGGAAGCGGGAGTGAGGATCCCAAGAAAGCCACGGAGGACCATTTCCCAGAACACTGTGACTCCATCTCTACCCAGTCAGGGCTGTCAGGCCTGTTGTAATAGAATGACCAGAATGCTAGACAGTGCAAGTTTGCTGCCCAATAATAAAAGCGGAAATTTGGAAGGGCAAGACCGCCTGCGGCCTTAGTTTTTTGGAGATGTGTCTTATTTAAGCGTGGACGTTTTCCTTGCCACAGATATGATGAAATGATGGAATCTAACTGAACAAAGAATGAACCAGGGATAAAAACAGGAATATTTTGAAAAAGATATAAAAACTTAGGTAAAGTGACCATCTTGACTGAGTTAATACGGCCTGTGAGGGAAATGGAAAGCGGTGACCATCGGGATAATGCCTGCTTTGTCTGATTCAACAGAGAGACAAAGTTTTCTTGATATAAATCTTTATACCTCCTCGTAACTGTAACACCCAGGTAAGAGAATTTTATCTTCTCAATTTTAAGAGGCCATTTACCAAAGTCAAGAGTCTGCGCCAGGGTATTAACAGGGAAAATTACACTTTTACTCAGGTTTAATTTGTAACCAGAATTTATTCCAAATTCCTCAAGTAATGATAAAACGGAAGGCAACGTGTCAGTCGGATGAGAAATGAAAAGTAAAAGGTCATCAGCATAAAGGGAGACCTTGTGCTCCATATCGCCTCTCCAGATTCCTGAAATTGTGTCACAGGACCGCAAAGCAGTGGCAAGAGGTTCAATTGCCAGGTCAAAGAGCAAAGGGCTCAGTGGGCATCCCTGGCGAGTTCCTCGATGTAGACTGAAGGGTTTTGATATCTGAGAGTTGGTCCGAATGGTTGCGGTGGGATGTGAATAAATTAATTGCACCCATGTAATGAAATTGGGGCCAAAACCAAATTTGTCAAGAACATTAAACAAGTAGTCCCATTCAACCCGATCAAATGCTTTCTCCGCATCAAGGGAAATAACACACTCAGGAACAGTATCCGAAGGAGAATAAATAATGTCCAAAAGGCGTCTGATATTAAAAAAGGAGTGCCTGCCTTTAATGAATCCAGTCTGGTCTTTTGATATGATGAAAGGAAGGATCTTTTCCAACCTTTGAGCAAGAACTTTGGCTAAAATTTTGGCGTCTGTATTTAAAAGGGAGATTGGTCGATAAGAGGAACAGTGAGTTGGGTCTTTTCCTTTCTTTGCAATGAGGGTAATGCAGGCCTCTAAGAAAGATTTCGGAAGGGATCCTTGGTCAAACGACTCTAAGAGAACCGAGTGTAGGAGTGGGGAAAGTAATGAAGAAAATTTCTTAAAAAATTCAGCAGGGAAGCCGTCAGGACCCGGACATTTGCCAGACTGCATTACCGATACAGCTGACACAATTTCTGTCAGGGATATTGGGATCTCCAGTGCATCTTTCAGGTTGGGTGTGAGTTTTGGCATATTGGTCCTTTCGAAAAACTGAGAAGATAAATTCTTGTTGGTTTGGGATTCTGAAGTATATAAATGGGAATAAAAGTCCTTAAATGCTCTGTTAATTTGTAAATGATCTAGAGTTGTGGTGCCGTTCTCTAATTGGATCTTAGGGATGATTTGTTTAGCCATGGCACCCTTCAACTGATTTGCCAGTAGTTTTCCTGACTTTTCTCCATGTATGTAAAATGATGATTTACTTTTCAAAAGTGATTGTTCTATTGAGTATGTAGACAATAAATCAAACTTAGTTTTGAGTTCTACTTTTTTTTTGTACAGATTAGGGCATTTGTTTTGAGCATATTGTTGATCAATTTCTTTTATCTGCTGGGCTAAATCAGTTCTTTCTTTTTGAGATTTTTGCCTCAGCCGGGCGGTATATGAAATGATTTGTCCCCTAAGATAGGCCTTAAGGGTATCCCAAACGGTTGACAGTGGGATCCCAGGAGTTCTGTTTATGGATAGAAAGAAGGTTATTTCTTTTTCTATAAATGTAACAAAATCATTGTTTGACAGTAACGTTGAATTGAATCTCCACTGTCTACTCCTTATAGGAATGTCAGGGAGGGACAAAGACAGAGTGACAGGTGCATGGTCTGAGATGACAATACTGTGGTAGTCACAGCCACGGACAGAGGGAAGAAGTTTGTTGTCCATGAAAAAGTAATCGATCCTCGAGTATGAGTGATGAACATGAGAAAAAAAAGAATATTCTCTCTCAGCTGGGTGTAAAAAACGCCATACATCGCACAGGCCATACTTAGATAGAAAGGCACGAATAGTGTGGGACGACCTGCTGGCTGTGGCAGGGTTTGTAGAGGATCTGTCCAAAACTGGGTCCAACCAGCAATTCAAGTCACCACTGAGTATCAATGAGTATGTGTTTGTAAAACTTTAAAAAAAAAATAAAAGAATCTTAAAATGAACTCTAAAATGAACAGGCAGTTTGTGGAAGGGCGTACTGAGAAAAAGGCCTCCCAGCAGGACTCTGGCCCCAGACTGGGACCTACATTTAGTCCTGGATGCTTTGTGTGAGCATCCATTTGAGCCTATTAGCAGCATTAAGACATATTTGTTATCTTATAAAACTGCTTTGCTCTTAGCTCTTTGCTCAGCTAAACATGTGGGTGATCTCCACTCTTTATCTGTGCACCCAATGTGTACCAGGTTTGCCCAAAACGGGTCAAATGTCACCTTGCGTCCTAACCCCACATATGTGTCACAGGTTCCAACTTAAATCCCAGAAGTCTGGACTTTGAGCTCTCAATGTTTCCTCCCTCCCCTGTTCTCACTGAGGAACAGAGGAGGCTGAATGCACTCTGCCCTGTTAGGGCCCTGAGTTTTTACATTAAAAGAACTGTCAGTTGGAGGAAAACTAACCAACTGTTTGTATGTTTTGCCAATCCAGCTGCTGGCAGAGCCCTTTCAAAACAGCATCTCTCACACTGGGTGACTGAGGCCATAAAAAGGGTGTACAGCAGCAAAGGTCAACAGGTGCCCTCTGGGGTACACGCCCATTCCACTTGAGGCCTAGCTGCCTCATGGGCTCTTTTTTAGGGTGTGCCAGTGGCAGACATCTGTGTGGCTGCCAATTGGGCCTCCACAAACACGTTTGCAAAACACTACAGTTTGGATGTCACAGCATGTGATGTCACTCAGGCTGTTCTTTCTAACACAAGGTAGAGAAAAGCTAAAATGCCTAAAGTATAAAGGCATAAGTTCTCACAAGCATGCATTTTTCCAGAGCATTTTCAGGGCGTGAATGAAATACGTTTCCATAGTCATATGTTGCACCAAGTTGACTGACTGACAAGGGAACTGAAAGTTATGCACCATAATTCACATTCCCTGAAGGAAGGGAACGAGGTGCAACACATGTTTGCCCTTTCAATGCCCAAGCTCGGTGAAGTGCACTTGGAGAAATATAGATGGGCGCATGCGTCTTTATACCAAGAGGGCGGGGCCTCTGTGGTGACGCTGAAGCCCACCTGCCATAAAGGCGTGAATGTATTACTTCAGGTGAACCGCGCGGCAACGCAATTCCCATAGTCATATGTTGCACCTCGTTCCCTTCCTTCAGGGAACGTGAGTTATGGTGCATAACTTTCAGGTTCGGAGGCCATTTGATGGAGGCGATGTGACACTCTGGGCAACAATCGACTGAGAAACATGAAGTTCACACATCAAAACCATGTCTCTGCCCTCACATACACCTGATTTAAACTGCATATCTTGAAAGGCAGTGGTCCTTTTAGGTATTGCCATATTTTCTGCTGCATTATTATTGTTAGCACTGCATGAACATTACTACTGATTCACTTATGGAGTCTATATAAATCAAGATGGCTGCCTCATTAACATTAGCCAGCACAAAGGTGCGTACAACTCAGTCAGCTTACCAGATATTCAGCAACAATTTTGACATGGCTAATGCAGAAAATCATCCTCAAAACATATACCTGCATAATCTAATGCAATATTGCAAAATGTAAGGCTTAGTGTATGTTCTTACAAAAGCTATACTCACACTGCATGTTTCAAGGCATGTTTTCACTCAGAGCCAATTATTTGTGTGGTTGTTCATATTAATAAAATGTTTACAGTTCTAATGTGAAGAAAATATGACACGAGATGCAGCACGCTTTATTTAAGGACATAAATATGGATGCTACACGTTACTATGTGTACTTGTGAAGTTGTGCTATTACAAGCTATAAAATTATTATCTGACATGCTTGTTTGGTCTAGTGCTTGTATTTATTTTTGACTCTTGTTGGCTCTTCCACTGAATCATGTTTTTGGAATGAGAGTGACATATAGAAGGTAAAAACAAACTCAAGGATCAATCAAATATATCAGTACATTAGTAGTGATACCGTCCAACATTTAAATTAGTATATGCTGCTAAAGAGTCTCAGACATTCAGGAATTATAAGAAAAAGATTAAGCAACTGGACGTCTGCTCTGAAGCTGAAGATGTGCGGAATTCCAAGATTTAAACTGCACATAATTGGTATGATTATTATTACGTTGATCGATCTGTTTACCCCCAACTCTCTGACGTAAAAGTCAAATGAAATACTTCTGACTCCTGTCGCTTTGAAAAACATTATGTACTTTGTACTGTATGTAGCCTTTTCAGTGCAACATAAAAAATACCTGGGTTGGATTTGAAAAATAAAAGACAATTTCCACTTTCAGACTGTTGAGAGAAAAAAAACCCTGATATGGCTTGTGTATGGGCAATAAAATAGTAGTAGTCCATTGTTACTTCACAGTTTGACTTTCAAAGACTCGATTTTTCGCGGTTTTTGAAAGTAAGATTGAACATGAGAAGTAAAAAAAATTGTACATGACACATCATTTTCAACTTTAATCTTACTCGTGATTGGGACAGTATGGAATGCTGTACAGAAAAAAGTTAACAAAACATAAAACACTTGGGACAGGTGCCACCATTTTGTAGTTTTCTCACAGTAAGCCTACACTGTATTACCACTCAAAAGGACTAAATTTCCCAGAAGCCAACAGTGCCCTGCCCAGAAGTCAATAATGAACTACCCAGAATTCTCTCCAGTTCTTCCAGCCATTTATTTCTACCAAAGGTGGGCGAATGAACGCTAGGGAGCGCTAAATCGCTATTCCGCTTACAGTGGACCTAAACTTTTTGTCAGCGTTTTTGTGAATTGACTAACTTTTATAATTCATAAGCGGATTTCTGCTATTTTTATTTAAAATGCAGTACCGCTAATAACTAATTATCTATCAGTAAAAACCAATAAACTTATTTACAAGCTCATAATGCTGCTTGTTTTACCTTTTTCCCCACCGTAAACAGCAGAGAGGAGGAAGGGTTGGAGGGGGGAGGGAGGGTTGGAGGGGGGAGGGAGCAGAGGGGGGGATCTACCATGTAGGTAAATGCCTGGGGATCCCATCAGCATGAGGCCCCGGCCCCGCCGCGCCCCGGCCAGTCACCTAATTCCTAACATTGATCCTGCTTGTTAATCTACATTTAACATAAAAATAATTATAGTTACGATGAAAACAATCATTAAATAAGCAATTTAAAAAACGGTTGATTTCATTATCCCCCTACTAAAAATGGACTATTCCATCTCGACAGCTTCCGGGTTAGAGGTGAACTCAGAGGCTAATTCCGTGGCTAGCTGTTTGTGCTGGGTACTTGGACAAATCCTTAGAAAACCCAGCTGTTTCAAGCCAAATTAACGCGGCCGGAGGATTCTATTTTGTGTTCTGTGTATACCACGCGACGGTGAGTCGTTATTTTCATGTATTTTTATTACTTTTCATTAAATCTGTTGAGTACCTATAGACGCTAACTGTGTCTGCCGGTTGGTTGTGGGTTACTAATGGAAATCCTTAGAAAACCCAGCTGTTTCAAGCCAAATTAACGTGGCCGAAGGATTTTATTGTGCGTTTTGTGTCGACCATTCGACGGCGAGTCGTTAGTTTTATGTATTTGGGTTACTTTCATCATGTATAAATGCCGTGGCGACACACCCGTGTATTTGAGATTTAAACGTGGTGTTGACCGATGCTGCCTTTTTGGGTGAGCAGGTACTCATCGATCTGTTCACCAAATATAACACACCCATCCCCTCCAGTGCAGCAGTTGAACGCCTGTTCTCGATGGGAAAGGACATTTTGAGGGCCAAGAGAGCCAGCTTGTCTGACACCAATTTTGAAGTGTTGATTTTTATGAGAGGCAACCAGCATCACATGGAGGAGATGAGCACAGAAGAACAGTCAGAGTAGCCTGAAGTTGAGGAAGGGCAGGGAATAAAACTGTTACACTAAGTGACTAAAAACATTTTTTTTTCTATTTCTCATGTTTTATAATCAAAAAAGGCGTTCAATACAAGATCAACTGGACTTTATTTGTTGCAGAAAACGTTTCACCCTTTATCCAAAAGGCTTTTTCAATCCAGAATGGCAGCTGTGAGACTGAGAAGAAGTTTTATACTAATAAAACGCATAAAACTTCAGTCTCACAGCTGCCATTCTGAACGTTTTCTGCAACAAATAAAGTCCAGTTGATCTTGTATTGAACGCCTTTTTTGATTTTATCATGTCCTGGACGACTGAGAATTTTCACCAGCTTATGTTTTATAGGCATTTTGTTGTGTATATACTTTTTATATTTTTATATATTTGTTTAATCACATTGTGTTTATTTACTCATGGCCACCACAATTTTTGAGTAGATGTGTTTTTTCAGTAATACAGTAAAATAGTGTCTGGAAATGTTTTTTTATTTCTTCTTTATTTCTTTCCAAAGAAAATCAAGGTTTTCATGCATGCACATGACATGTGCACAGAAATTAACAAGCACAAATTCACAGCTTTTTCATTTTGTGGCTTAAAAATAAATCATTAAATAATAAACAATAAACTTTATTTGTATAGCACCTTCCTACAATGCCTTGCATTGACCAAGGTGCTTAACAGGACAGAAAATATAAAAACCGGTACAATAAATCGGTGAATGAATGGAAACAAATAAAAATGCTACATACTATACCAAATTTATAAAAGTTACACACTGAAAGCTTTTTTGAACATCATAAATGATTGGAGTCAGAGGCAGAAATTATTTAAAAAATAAAATAAAAATATGTCAGCTTGAGCTTCCTTCCAAACCAATGAGTTCAAAATTAAATAAAAAAATAAGAGGTTGGTTGAATGAATGAAGATAAATTATTTAAAGCTCTTATCTTATGCTGATAAAGACAGACATCTAGTGGTCAAATGGAGCAACACAGTATGTGAAGTTTTGGTTCCTCCTTGCATTGCTTTCGTCATCTGTATACCCATAATGCATTGCAGGGCACTTCAGTTTTCCAGAAAACAGTTAAAAATAAGTTTATCGATGCATTTTTAATGAAAAATCTACAATAAACAAACAAAAAAAGGACAAAGAAGCAGTCGAAAAGCATTCCACACATTAAACAACTTTTAAAATTTTGGACCCTGAGTGAAAGTTGTATTTTAATAGATGACACCCGGAGCGAATCGCTGTTAAAAGGTAGGGTAAGGTGAGGTGTATATTAGTTTATACGCCTGTAGTTGGCAGTGTGGTGCAGATATTGCATAACGCTGCCGGCTACAAATTGTTGAATATAAATAGCGGATTAGATTAGCTTCCCCTAATTTTGATAAGGCCTTTGTGCATTTGAAATTGTGGACCTAAAAAAATTAATAAGCGTTTTAGAAATTGTGGAACTAATTTTTTAATTAGCGGTGCCCACCTTTGATTTCTACCAAAACAAAGAGAACGTTTTGGACTGATCCGAAAAAGTTTGATGTTTATTAGAATGATTTCAGTGCCCAAGAGATGCAGAGAGTCGCATGGAGCCACCCGGAACCCACCGGGAATCTGAGCAGAACCGGAGCAGAACTGGACCTCAAGACCCATCAGCGAACCTGAGAGCTGCTAGCCAGCCCAGGAGGACTTCAAAGCAGGGACACACGCCACCGTAGATCCGGGCTATCTCTGGACTCTTTACATCACTCTATTGGACCGTTCAATTGGACCACCAGTCCCGCACCGACCACCCCAAGCCCCCCCTCCCAAATAAAAACGCAGATGCAGACCCTCAGACTTATCAATGATCCTGAGAGCTGCTAGCCAGCCCACAAGGACTTCCAAGTTGGGGACACATCACTGTAGGTCTGTCTTCTCTCTAGAGCCCACCAGCAATACCCCGAGCCAGAGATCCAACCAGAACCGACAGGGTAGGTCCGTCAAAACAGAACCAAGTCAGAGCGGAACTGAGCCACTGCTGTTCTGCCGAGCTGGTGAGTAAAATTGTGTAGCCACATATACAGTAAGTGTGTTAAAAGTTTAGAAAATTGTAAGAGTTTAGGGCAGGTTTACAAACCCTTAAAATATACTGTATATAAATACTAAAATAAATATACCGGTAATGTAGCTACATTACACATATACACATATATATACACATATACTGTGTACATTAACCCCATATGCTGCTTTGTCACTCTTTACAAATGTCAAATGCCAGAACCTTCATTTATTTTATAGATATACTTTTTATACTTTATACTTCGGGACAGTATTACACTCTATTTCATTTTTGGTGTTGGTGAAACTTTTTATACTTTTATACTACTATGGAAAACTACTATGAAAAAACTCAGGACAGTATTACACTCTATTTCATTTTATGATTATGTTTATTAAATGTTGGTGTTTTGGTGTTGGTGAAACTTTTTATACTTTTTTACTACTATGAAAAACTACTATGCAAAAAACTCAGGACAGTACTAAACTTTTATTATTTCATTTTATGCTTGTTTATTAATTGTTTAGTGTTTAAATGGTTACTGTTGCACCGAGGGACTGAGAGAGAAATGCAATTTCAATCCTGTGTATGTCCTGTACATATTGCAGTTCTGACAATAAAGTTGACTTTGACTTTGACTTTG
>JBBPBX010035213.1:0-20459 GCA_038048925.1 Garcialebias charrua
ATTAAACTTTTAAGTAAATGTGCCAGCAGGAAGTTTAAACATAACTTGTCTGTTTGTTTAATTTTGAATTCTTGTCTACTACAGTAGTTATTAAATCAGAGCTAATCTCGATACAAATGTTTAATGTACTTTTGTGATTTTCTCAATAAAAGGTCTATCTTCTGGTGGATCAACATACGGTAAGTGGAAGTCTCTCATGAAATTACATTTTGTCTAGTCACAGTTAAGTAATTTAATCCGGAAAAAGGGTGAACTCGCGAATGAATTTGGGTCATATCAAATCTGCTCCAACTTCTTCTGGAATATTGTACTGGTCAGCAAACTGACAAGTATTATATCCCTTACATATAATTGGCACCGCTCGGTGTTCAGTTACATGACCCACATCAAAAGAACCATCAACATCAATGAGGACCCTCATCAGTATACATGCCGGGAGAACCAATCAACAGAGGATGCCATCTCCTCTGGTCCACACTGCGCTCAACCACCTGGAGCAAAAAGACTCATACGTCTGTATGCTCTTTGTGGACTTCACTTCTGCCTTCAACACCATGATCCCTCAAACCCTGATGGACAAACTATTCACACTAGATCTAAAAAAGCTAAGTCTGGTCCTCTGGACATTCAATTATGACATTGAATGTCCAGAGGACCAGACTTAGCTTTTTTAGATTTTTCTACCTGGATTATTGAGCATGCATCAGGGTATTCACACTAGAACTAAGCCCCTCCATTTGAAACTGGGTACTAGACTTCTTAACAAACAGACCACAGTCAGTGAGGATCCACAACTACTACTCCTCCACCATAAACCCTCAGCACTGGCTCTCCTCAAGGATTTGTGTTGAGCCCTCTCCCGTTTACTCTGGTCAGGTATGATTGTGCAGCTACCCATCTAGGCTGTCTTATTGTAAAGTTTGCAGATGATACAGCTGTGGTGGGATGCATCACAAACAATGATGAGTCCAGCTACAGGCAGGAGGTGGAACACCTGGAGAGCTGGTGCAAAGAGAATAATCTTCACATCATTGTGAAGAAGACAAAGGAGATAATTGTGGACTTCAGAAGGAACAAACATACCCACACCCCACTGAACATAGGAGGATCTGCGGTGGAAGTGGTCTCCAGCTACAAGTACTTGGGTGTACACATGAATGATAACCTCAGCTGGGGCAACAACACCACCAGCCTGATCAAGAAAGCTCATAAGAGATTCTACTTCCTCAGACGGCTGAGACGAGCTGGTCTGAGTAGCTCAGTCCTCACCTCCTTCTACAGGTGTGCAGTGGAGAGCATCCTGTGCTCCAGCATCAACGTGTGGCATGGAGGCTGCACAGCTGCAGAAAGAAAAGCTCTACAGAGAGTGGTGAAGGCTGCACAGAAGTCTGTTGGAGTCAGTCTCCCCACTATCACATACATTTACACCTCCAGATGCAGGAAGAGGGCCACCTGCATCATGAAGGACCCCACTCACCCAGCACACACTCTTTGCTCCGCTCCCATCAGGAAGGAGGTTCAGGAGCATTAAGTGGAGAACCACTAGACTGAGGAACAGCTTCTACCCTGAGGTTGTTAGACTCATGAATAGCTAACCAGAATATTCACTGTGAAAAATCATGTCATGTTGCTGTGATCTGTTTCATGTTGCTGCTGATCTGTTTCATGTTGCTGTGATCATTTGTGCTCATCTGCTCATATAGACTCATGTTTGTGCTGCTGTTTGATGTAATGTTTTTATGCTATTAGTGCTTAGTGTATTTTTAGTTAATGTTCTTCTTGGTTCATATCTTAGATCTTATAACTGTTTTTCTTTTACTTTTTATTGTTGGATGGAACTAGGACCCTGTGTACATAATTTCGTTCCACCACATGTACCGCATGTGGTGCAAATGACAATAAAGAATCTCTAACTCTGACTTTCTTTTCACAACCATGGTCTCCTTTACTCCTCTCTCAAACCATTGTTCCTCTCTATCAAGGATGTGAACATCTTCTGCCTTAAAAAAAATCTGTATGCCTCTTTTATCATTGTCTATTGTTGTCCACTGTTGTCATCATTCTTTGTTGAAAACAGATCTCTCTTGTAAATTAGTCCTTAATGCTCAATGGCATTAACCTGCCTAAATAAAGGTTGAATGAATGAATGAAAATCCCTGAAAGAGTGACCGCTGGCCTGGAGATGAGTGTAGACCGTAGAGTCCTGACCTGATGATGTTGCTCTTCTGTGCTTGGCCATCCTTTTTATTTATAAAATAAAATGCTAAGTTTAATATCCTTTTATCTATTTAGAAGACTGAGCTGAACATAGCCCCTCAGACTGAAGAAGTCTTTCAGATGAAAGACAAATGTTTGTACCAGGATCAGACTTAACTTTTTTAGATTTTTCTACCTGGATTATTGAGTATGCATCAGGATATGAAACACAAGAGGCATTTATAGGTTAGCCGAGAATTCCTGCTCTCAACATGTGTGTTTAAAATGCTGCATATTTATTCTGGCAGCATTGTTGTGATTGTTTGACTATTATCTATATCAAATGTGCATATCGCAATCAAGATAATAAACCATCGACATACACACATAGATAGTATTTTAGGGTTTTTCAGCCTCTCTCCACCAGGTTCCTGAATGCAAGGGTGGTGCAGGTGAGCAGCCACAGCTGGAGGCCATTTCCCTTTTTTATCATCCAACCTTTATTTAGTCAGGTAAATCTTTTGAACCTCATGGGCTCATTTACGAAAGCGACCTGCTAAAACTAAAGAACAATGAACAGCAATGGTAGAATTTCATTAAACAATAAACAAACAAACAATAAACAATAGAAAAACAAAAGAGAGAGAAAATATATATATATACATATATATATATATATATACATATATATATATATATATATATATATATATATATATATACATATATATACATATACATATATATATATATATATATATATATATACATATACATATACATATATATATATATATATATACATATATATATATATATATATATATATACATATATATATATACATATATATATATATATATATACATATATATACATATATATATTCCTCCTTTTAACAAAGTATCAAAAAACTAGCAAAACATTATAAGGTATATGTATAAAATCAAAGACAGGAACAAATCTGCATTGGTTTTTGCCAGGATTCCAACAGATTCTGAAAACCATTTAGAGAAGTCAAGGTCGAGAGCTTCAGATCTTTTTGTAAGATATTCCATGAAGCAGGAGCGGAGTAGGAGAAGGCCCTTTTTCCAAGTTCAGTCCTCACTGACGGAACACTGCAGGTAATCATGTCCTGAGAGCGCACGCTGTAGCTGCACTCACGCAAAGACATGTAGGAGGAGATGTATGAGGGCAGCAGACCAAGAAGTGATTTGAAGATGAAAATGTACCAGTGGAAGAGTCTGCGTGAGGTTAATGATGTCCAGTTAACCCTAACTGGTGCCAGGATTACTTTAGGCTTCAGATGAGCACCAATCATTGCTGGAGCATTGTTCTACCTGCCGGTACATATGCTTCCAGCTGAGTGTTGCACCTAGAGGTTTGAATACTTGTCTTGTATTTCTGCCTTCATGTTTTCCGAGCCTTGATGTCCTGGATCTTGTTTCCTGATCCGAAGTACTAAGAAATCCCTGAATGATACTCACTTGTGGCTCTCAGTCCATTGTCTGGGTTTTCCTCATTATAACAAGTACTGTATTCTGTTTGCAAATGCAGAGTTCTCATTCAGCTGAGGTAACTCTTATGTGTTTATGTAACATAATATTAACCAAAGCAACATGTCAATGCAAAAAATATAGTTTGAAGTCAGAATTGACGGTATGATTGATTCACAGAGAATGATTTAACTGACAAAATTAGAGTAGATGAAGAATTGGTGTTTTAGGGAGTTATTTGTGAGGAATGGTTGTAAAATAAATCCCAGAAAGACAAGAAATAGCCTCAAATTTTGTGAAAATCCAAGAGCTTTTAGCGCTTTGCCTTCTGGACCCCCACCAGGACAATGATTTTGGACCACAGTGAGGTTCACAACTCCAGCCGTTTTCAGTTTTTACTTTCTATCTCTCCTTAATCACATCCTTGAAATAAAGCAAATTGTTGTGCAGACACGGAGGAAACTTCCTTCTTTAAAAACATTACTCGGAGGGCCATGCTGGGAGTTTGGGAAGTAAGATGCATGCTGTGTCCACACAAACTCACAAGATGGATTTTCTGACTCTCTTTTTGTTTTTTTTTTTGTACTTGAGCCAACACAAAAACAACTCAAGGAAATTTATATTTTACAAAAAGCTCCAGTGAAGATCTCACCTTTGGGTCAATGCAATGCTGATCTATAAATCTACACTATTATTATACAGACATAATTTACCGTATGTACTTTTTGTGTTTTGGGTTTTTTCTCTGTCCGGCTTTTATGTTTTGTTACAATCCAGTCGTAATAGAACTATTCAAGTTTTATCATAAAGTAAATGCTATACTGTACTTATATAGCACCTTTCTATGGAATCAAAATGCTCAAAACTCTTTAAAACTCAATCTGTACCCTCATTTACCTCCACACACACAATCATACAGCACTCTCTCTACAATACTAACTGAACAAATTGTTCTAAAGAGACTAATCAGTGCTTTAGATCAAATTCATACACCGATTGAACACACATCAGAGGCAACGAGGGGTTCAGTGTCTTGTCCAGCGACACTTCAGTATGTGACTGATGGTGGAATTGAACCCCCAACTCTCACATTGGAGGATGACTGCTCTAACCACTCAGCCATGGCTGCCCAGAGTCTACAAAAGTCTTACTACAGTACTGCATGACTGATAGTTTTAATGGTGCTGCTATAACAATTTCTTCTAGTGCAGGGCTATTTAACTGTTGGCCAGCAGGTGACTTCAATCCAGACCACTTCATTAAAAATAATAACAATAATATTAATAATATATATTTTTTGGGTTCTGGGTTTGGGTTTTAGGTTCTGTTTGTTGCATTTATGATTCAATGCACTAAAATAAACATATTTAAAAGCTAGATCAATGTAAACTTTAGTTTCTAATTTTAATTGCTGGATGTCCGGCCCCCGGGCTGTTGAATTTCGCAAACTGCGGCCACCTGAGCAGTTTTGTTGTATAGCCCTGCTCTAGTGTATTAATATAATGATGTAACTTTTTAGCTGTTTCTTTATTTAAATTGATTTAATGAGACAATTAATAAATACACAATATGGTTAACATGGAATGTGATTATAAATGCATGCTAAATATACCTGTATTGTATGATTTGTTGAATTTATACACTGCACTAAGGGACATACTGTGAAGCTGTACTGAAGGACTCATAGCGATAGAAGTCCAAAAGCAAAGTTCCTTTACCAGACAAGGGTCAAGCACTGGGACGTGAACAGTGTGCCAAACAAAGCACATAGGTGTGCAACTAATTAATGAATCAAAACTTGACTTTCTTGGGCAAAGCAAAAAGTTGGGGAAAAGACATGATTCAAATACAAAAACCACAAATACAAAGAAAATAGCCTGAAAAGGTTGACTTTGAGGTGTAAAGACAGCATGTATTGAGAAGAACCCCCAGGCAGTGAGACATCTCTGTTTTGACTGCAGAACCCTTGTCATGAAGAGGTGTCAGAACACAGACTATAATTGAGACAGCTAAAGATACACTTGTGAACAGAAGTTACCATTCACTCATAAAGGGCATGCATGTCAAATTAATGTCAATATTAAATATTTACATAAACTGTTCTTGTTCTTTGGTGGAATGATAACTTGGGGCTGGTGCAAGGCTCAAAATGAATTTCATAATGAAAAAGGAGGTCTGCTTACAAATTGTTTGACAAATTGTTGACAAGGCTGGATGAGTAAAGCATACAACACTGGGTCTCTCAACAGGAGGCTGATTTTAAACACACACTGAAACTGGTTTTGGATAGACTAAATCAAGGTATCATTAGGCTTTTGGAATGGCCTTCCCAAAGCACTGACCTCAACCTGGCCTAAGCTGTTAGTTTCTGCTTTAATCCTTACCATGTTTTACCTGTCCACCACAAAGGTACAAACTTCTCAGACAACACCAGGATGTATCTATGTGCTAAATAACTCCATGCTAACATTTTGATACTATTACCATATCACGTTTGTGCCAGGTTACAGTATGTCTTGACTTTTTCACTATCACAATTGTGGCCTAGACAAGTAGTACAGGCTCTAAACTGAAAAACTGTTCACTTTAAGATAGATGCACCAAATTTGGTCTACACATCTTTTAAAACATATTACTGTAATTCAGTTTAGGAACAGTTCCATCATCACATATGAACAGAACTGCAAATACGAGTAATTATTTTTTAAATGGTTGCCAAAATCTTATAGACCCAACTAAATTATTTCAAATTGAACTCTAGTTCAGTATTCAGTATATAATGTACTTAATGGACAATGTGCACATCTAGTGAATTTTAGTTATAAAACATAAAGTGATGGAGGCTACCTATAAAATGGCAGACTTTTTTTTAAAACAACTTTAGCCAAACAACTTATAGTTGAGCTAGAGATGCAAACTTGGTGTCTAAATATATACAGGTAGTCCCCGACTTACGAGCGCTCTTACTTGCGAGGTCCCGGACTTACGAGCATGCATCTCATTAAAAAAAAATAATAATAATATATATATATATATATTTTTTTTAATAGATGAATACATGTACAGTACAGGTAGTCCCCGACTTACGAGCGAGTTCCGTTCCTGCGAGTTGCTCGTAACACGAAAATTCGTAAGTTGGAACACGAAGCACGTGTTCTCGTAAGTCCGGATTTTCGCTCGTAAGTTGGAACATTTATGCTAGCGCTACTACGAACACTCGTTTTTCATCAAAAACGTTCATATTAGTTCATAAACATGGTCGGAAACGTGTTTCCAAACGGTTAGCTAACACACTTTCATCTAAAAACACAAAAAAGTGCTGTATTTTTTACAAATTTACTTCTCTTTCGCCAGCTCGTAAGTCCGGGACCTCGTATGTAAGAGCGCTCGTAAGTCGGGGACTACCTGTACTGGACAGTCACCAAGCACTTAGCCTATCCTAACACAGTTTTTAAAGATGAAGGAATAAGTTGAATTGTCTCCCTTTCACATAAAGGGAGCAAGCTCCCTATGGAGCCTGCAGGGAGGAGGGAGACAATTCAACTGACTCCTTCATCTTTAAAAACTGTGTTAGGATAGGCTAAGTGCTTGGTGACTGTACAGTACTGTACATTTATCTATTTATAAATAAAAAACAATAAAAAATAAAAATACTGTATATACTGTATATTTTTAATAAATAGATAAATGTACAGTACTGTACAGTCACCAAGCACTTAGCCTATCCTAACACAGTTTTTAAAGATGAAGGAGTCAGTTGAATTGTCTCCCTCCTCCCTGCAGGCTCCATAGGGAGCTTGCTCCCTTTATGTGAAAGGGAGACAATTCAACTTATTCCTTCATCTTTAAAAACTGTGTTAGGATAGGCTAAGTGCTTGGTGACTGTCCAGTACTGTACATGTATTCATTTATAAAAAATAAAAAAAAATTCTTATACTATGTGATCCTACTTACGAATTTTTGACATACGATCGCCCCCTAGGGACGGAACTCGCTCGTAAGTCGGGGACTACCTGTATATCTGAGCTTTAGAAACCCAGTAAAACATTGGTTTTTTTGTTCTCGCATGCATGGCATTCTGTGTTTTTAAATTATTTTTCAAAACGTTTTATTTTTTATTTATTTATTTAGTCATTAATTTAAAAGAAACAAAAGACACTAAACAAATTAATCAAAAAGAAAAAATAACATTGAATGAAAAGGATGCAGAAAGAAGAAGAAAAATTATCATAATATCTGCCCCTTATTTAAACAAATAAATAAATAAACCAACAAACAACTCAGGCTTGAACAATCCCCAAAGCGAAAACAAGAACAAAAACAAACAAACAAACAAAAAAAACATCAAGCATTCTTCACATGGTTTCATACTTTCCTAACAATTTTTAGATTTTTTTATGATGATATCAAGGCAACTTTACAATCGTATTCCCTGAGCTCCTTCAGACCAGTTCTAAATGGAGGTTTGACAAACATTTCCATTCCCTTAAGGTACGTAGGCCCCAGTTAAGGTTATATCAACTCTCTTTTTTCACAAATTTTAATTGAATATTTGGGGTTAATGTTTTTTTTAATGAGCTTTATATGACTTTGCAAAATACTATATTCAACCAAATCATACAATTTTAATAATTTCAACTGATGAAATAATACAGTATATTTGTTGGGTGACCTTGGTACTTCCTACTGATAATTCTTATAGCTCTTTTTTGTAAAATAAAAATAGGATTTGTATTTGTTTTGCATACTTCCCCCAAACTTCAATACAATAAATTAAATATGGAACAACCATTACATTATACAATGTATACAAAGCTTTGTCATTCAAAAACTCTTACTTTCTGCAGTAATGCAATTTATTTTGCTGTTTTTATTCTTAAGTAATTTACATGAGATGTCCATGTCAGTTTCTCATCAATAAAGACACCCACAATTTTTATTTCATTAACTCTATGAATTTCAAAACTGTCAATTGTAAATGGGACTTGGATCATTTTATTTCCAATACTAAATATCATGTAGTTTGTTTTTTCTAAATTTAATGATAACTTATTTTGTTGGAACCAAGTTTGTATTTTTACAAATTCTGCCTGTATCATCTCTAACATCTGTTCAATATCTTCACCCGAATCAAAAAAATATGGTATCATCTGCAAATAAAACACACTTCAAAAGCCCTGACACATCAACTAGATCATACACATACAAAATAAACAACAATGGTTCCAACACAGAACCTTGAGGGACTACAAATCCATTAACACAAAATTCAGATGTTACTGTTTAGCTGTACAAACTGTCTCCTATGTCTCCTATTATTCAAATAACTGGATACCCACTGTAGTCCTAATCCTCTAATGCCATATTTATTCAGTTTTTCAAGGAGAATGGTGTGGTCAATAGTGTCGAAGGCCTTTTGTAAATCAACAAAAACTAACACAATACTGTTTTTGATCAACAGCATTTGTTATCTCTTCTATTAGTTCTATGAGAGCTACTGATGTTGTATTATTTGCTCTAAACCCATACTGACTGTTACTTAAAACATTCTGTTGATCTCTCTATATAAATTCTATAATGTAGTATTAGTAGTATAGTATATAGTATATAATATAGTATTCTGTTGATCTATAAATCGATCTAATCTGGTTACAAATAATTTATCTAATATTTTGGAAAATTGTGGCAACAAGGATATTGGTCTGTAATTAGTGAACACACATTTCTCACCATTCTTATAAAGAGGAACTATCTTCGCTATTTTCATATTTTCTGAAAAATTTCCTGTTGAAAATGATAAATTACACATATATAAATAGTTCAATAACATAACTCATTATATCCTTTACAAATAATGGTGGAATATGTGAAAAAACAAGATAACAAGATTAGTTAAAGTATATCTTGTCAGTTTTGTTTTAGGTTCCCTTGACCATTATCCAAATCAATGGAAAATAAGGTGATGAAACACACTATTGCCTGGATGTGACAGACAAAACTGTACATAGAAAAGCAGATAGCAAAATTATGCATATGATTACCAGATTTTGAGCGAGTGCTTTCTAAATCAGGTCTGTTTGCAGCTGCAGATTGTAGTCAATGTACAAAGTAATTACCATGCAATTTTTAAGGCTTTATACATGTTAAATGTTATTTTTAAATGGAGCACATCATTGAAACCATGTGGACATTGGCCCTCATTCACGAACCGTTCGTACGCACAGATTTGTTCTTAAACTGTGCGTACGAGTGATTTAGGATCATTTGTGGCATTCAACAATGTTTTCGTATCCTACGATTTTTTTCAGATACGAACAAAATTTACGAGTGGTCCGGAGCTGTCGTATATTTTAGGAGCAGTCGGTCCGCTGTTATCCAGATGGATTTCCCTAACTAATAACTTCATATTTCGTTATTTAGAAAATATTTTGGGTTTAAAAAAATCACGCACCATAATTATTCTTGACAATAGGTTATTCTGTTTGAATTAGAATTATAATTTTAAGTTTAATTTGTCTGGTGTGTCGCGCAGGCTTCAGTGAGTCGTGCGCTCCCCTTGGTCATCAAAGCCGCTCCTCATATTAACACCCAGGTACATAAAATCCCCATACACCGCCGCAGAACAAGTACGAATTAAGACTGATCTTGTGCCAAACACCATCGGAGCAATTGATTATTATATCTGATTCGAAATATAACCTGCAGAATGTGGTTGCGCGCTGACCAGGAGGTGCGCGCATGACCCATTTGTGCTGCAAAACATGTTGGCATTTATTGTCCATCCATCTCAGACTATTCCTTGACCACCTCCTGTCCGTGCTGCGGCGAGATGTTTGTTTGAAGCCATTTTCAGATCAAACCATTTATTCTTGATTTCTGATACTGTACGACCCACGGGAGACAAAACATATGCACTACAATATTAATATGAAGTTAACTGTAGTTTCGAGACATTTTAAAATGCTTCTGTTCAAAAACACATCCGACACTTGCGGGGGGTGGGGGGTAGCGGTGCGCCACGGCTCTTCTGAATAAGTGAAACTATAATGTAACACAGTACACTAAAATTAAAGATATTTGACCATCCGACACTTGCGGGGGGGGTGGGGGGTAGCCACAGCGCGACTGAGAGCAGATCTCCGAACGCGTGAAGTTCCTCCTTTTACTTCTTGAGTTTGAATGAATGGACACTTCCTGCTGTCAGAAGGCAGGAAACGTGGCCTTATATGGTGTTTTGAGGGGTGGGAATTATGTAAATTACCTTTCCGCGAGCACGCGCAGGTGAGTAGAACAGGTGGGATCCATCAACTTTAAGCAGCCCGTTTACACGCTTTTCCTGTGGATAGAAGAGTTTGTTGGATCTGACATGGCATGTTCGTACGAACGCTTCGTACGAACAAAAGTAGGAGAAATTTAGGATAAAAATACGAACATTTTCGTGAATGAGGGCCATTGTGTCCAATGTGCTCACTACTGATCATTCATGCAAGAAACCAACAAAACTGTAGCGTAGAAGATTGTACATAGTTCCCTTATCAGTCAGTCACTCGGTGCAACACTATTGCTATGGGAAATTGTGCCCCTGCGCGATTACCTGAAGGAATACATTCACGCCTTTACGGCAGGGGGCGTCAGCGTCACCCCAGAGACCCCGCCCTCTGGGTACTTAAGACGCGGACGCCCATCCTACTTTCTCTTTTTGCCCTTCACCTCGCTAAAACCTGAACTTCGTGGGACTTCTCTGTTGTCACATCGCTCGACTAGAGGTGAGCTTGCTCCCTACGCTGAGCGTACAGAGAAATTTCCTGCATGTTGCTGGGCTGGCGAAAGCTAGTCCAGCGTTTTCTACTTAACCTCGAAGCTTTTCTTCTCTCTCCGCAGCTGCTTCGCTCGACGGCGCTAACTGCGTCACAACGCTCCCTGCTAACAAGTAGCAGGCTAGCCAGCGAAAGTGATGCGACGTAGAGGACATCTTCGAACAAAGGAAATTAGGAACAACCTCACAATTATGCATTTAGACAATAAGGGCCTGGGTTAGAGTTGGAGTGGAGGGGAAACTGGCACAATGCCAGCCTTTGCTCCTTCTCTTCCCTTTTTAATGCACTTTACAACAACACACACCAACAGCACATTTGGGGACGGGGGTGTGTATGTCGGGGTCTAGATTTGTTAATTTCAATTTTATTTATTTATGTATTTATTTATATAAATATATATAATATTATTTATTTATTTTTCTCTTACCCCCCTGGTTGCCTGGCGGACATTCTGGGGGTGGGCCGTCGGGGTTGTCCTGGACTATGGGGGGGTTCGGGGCCTGGGGGTTCGCCGTGGGCGGGGCTGGCATTTCGCTCTCCCTGGGGTTGCTTGGGCTCGGGTGTCCTGTGCTGTCGGCAGGGCGAGGGTTGGGCCGAATCTTGGATGTCGGCTACTCTCCACCCCAGAATGAATGGGCCTACCTCCTGGGCTTGGGTGTGGGCTGCCCCATGTAGGGGGCAGATACATGTCTTGGACCTAGGGGGTATAGAGGGTGCATCAGGATTATGAATGGAACGTGTCGTTATTGTTTGTCTTTGTGTGAGTGAGGATGAGGGTGGGTCTGAGTGAGTGTGTCTGTGTATGAATGTCTAATTGTCAGGCTGGGATTTGGACTGCCCCCTCTCTGTTACATCTGAGGCTACTTGGTGTCGCGCTCCTACCACGTGGCCCCCGGGTGGGTGTCCTTTTGCCTGCGGGCGTGCTGGGGGCCCTTGTTGTCGCTTTCAGGGGTTGGGCGCTTGGGCGTGTGTCGGCTCGGCCTGGTGGCTGCCTGGTGGGGCTCGGGTCCTCTGGTCCTATCGGGTCTGGGCCTGAGGGGTGGGCGTCCCCGGTGCCCGGGCCTCGGTGTCCGGGCCTGGGGCTACGTCAGTGCAGCGGGCTCTTGCAGCGGGCTCCGGCGGGGGCCTGTGGGTTTGTCGCTGTTGGCCTCCCGGGGGTCATTGTGTGTAGTCGCTGGTGGAGCTCGTCCGGTTCTCCCCCTTGGTCAGATCTGGGGAGAGGGTGAGTGGCTCGTCCTGTTCGGGTGGCCCTGGGGACTCTGGGCTCGGGGTCCTTCTTGGGGTCTTGGGCTTTGATCGCCCCTTCGTCTGCCTCGGGCCTTGGGGGGGCGGATCTCTGATGCTTCACGGTCGCTACTGAATGTTCTATTGGAGGAACCTTATTCACTTATGCATGTTCACAGCCACACACAAATGGATGCAGGGATGTATATGTAGATATCATATGCGGAATGTTATTCATTTATGCATGCTCACAACCACACACAAATGGATGCAAGGATGTATATGTAGATATGCAGATATGTAGATGGATATGTGATATGAATGTATATGTATATATATTTGCAGGTATGGGTATGTTTATTTATGGAAATCTACTGCAAGGTCATGAATATTATTAGTCTTTATGCATGTGTATTTTGTTGCTGTGTTTTGTCATGTGCTATGCAGGATTGCGGACGGAGGTTGGGTGTGTTTGCCTTGTGCTCTTTTTGTGGATAATTGTTGTGTTTTGTTGTCTTACTTTCTATCTTTCCTTTCTCTCTTAAAAAAATAAAAAAAGGAACAACCTTGACGCTTCTCGGACATGGCCCCCGAGAAAGGAAAACTGAGGACAAAGATTCCAAAGAAAACCAGCAGGATGGCGAGCCCTTGCTCGCGTCCCTGCCCCAGCGGCTGCAGCTACTCCATGTTGGCGACGGACACCCACGAGGCCTGTCCCATCTGCCTGGGTATTCTGCACGTGAGAATAACGCTGGAATTCCCCGACTCCTGCCCACACTGCTGCCGGATGCCGGCGGTTGTGAGAAAGCGCTGTGCGGATGCACTGGCCAAAGCCATGGAAAAGGCTGCGGTGCGGGAGGCCGCAGGCCCAACAGAACCACTCGCTCCCGAACCGGAGCTCGAGAACACAGACCTGGAATGCAGCGGTCAGGTCGAGAGAGAGAACGGTTTGGACACGTCGGTCCCGGTCGAGGACTCAACGCCCGAAGTGTCTGACCAGGACGCCGAGTACGGTTACGAGGGGGAAAGTGTGGATTCCTCCCAGAACCTGGCACAAGCACTGCCGGAATTGGACGCGTCAGTTCCTGCTCTGTTCGACTTGTGCCACAGGTCCGTGGACGCACTGCAGGTTGCGTGGCCAGACCCCACACCTCGCCAACAGGTTACGAGGCTGACGGGAAATTATTTTTACGCGAAACAGCAGCCGACGACGAGGCAGAGAATGCCCATCTTTCCGGACTTCCTGATGGAGCTCACACGCTCTTGGACTGAACCCGGAGTTCCCGTGACGCTGCCGCTCTCTCGGTTCCTGGATGTCACCGGGATGGAAGCAACAGGACTCGCCAGCGCCCCGCAGATAGAGGAGACCCTGGAGGCTCATCTGGCTCCCGCAACAGCGGGTGCGAAGCCAGCACTGCACAGCAAGGCCTGCCGTGCTTCGGAGAAACAGTTCGATAAGTGCTACCGGGCTCAGGGCTTCGCAGCTCGTGTGATGAACGCTTCGACCATGATGCATGCGTACCTAGCAGAAAAGCTGCAAGAGCTCCAGGTAACAATAAATGAACAGGCCGCAGCAGAGGCCCTGGAGGAGGCTCGCAGGGCCTCTGACTTCGTGCTCCGCATGATGGGACAATAGCCATCACACAGGGCAGAGCAATGGCGGAAATGGTTGTCGCTCAGCGCCACCTGTGGATGACTTTAACGGACCTCCCGGAAGGCCAGAGGTCCCTTTTTCTTCAACACCCGATCGACCCGACGGGTCTCTTCGGAGGAGCTCTGGAACGCATCCAGGCCAGGCTGGAGCAAAGGCGTAAACAGGCGGAAGCCCTCCGTGAGGGGCTGCCAAGGAAAAGTTTTGCCTCCCCCCAGGGAGGCCATACGTCGCCCTCCGCAGAAGAGACCTGCTGGCGACGGAGAGCCTTTTCATCGCCAGGCGGCTCGGCCTAGGACCTCTTCGATGAACCCAGGTGGGAAGCAGATTTGGGCCTGATGAAACAGGATGAATTCATAATTTTACAGGTTTGCCTGCCCATGTGGTACGGGAAACGAACTCTTTGAGTCCAGACTTCGTTTGTAAAATGTTACAAGAAGCTAGTGACATGTGTGTGCGCACCAAACATGACTCCTCTACTGTATGTGTAATAAAATCAAACACTGTTTCATCCATACACAAACATAAAAGTACCAAAGCACAGACTGTCCTGGTTCTTGACTCGAGCCCCACTTTTGTGAAACATAAACTACTAGGTCAGACTATGAACCACAGTAGGACGCACGAGTTCTGCCTGAGACAGTCAGACCTCGCAGCGTCCTCTGTTAGGCAGACCAGCTTGCTCGGGAGCACGCAAGAGGGGTCAAAGGCCATAACTCCCGCACATACACAAAATAAACAACAGATAAACATGCCTTCCAGGCTCACGGCGCATGCGCAGGCCTGGAGGGCGTGTCTGCCAAACGAATGGATCATGACGACAGTGCGTCATGGGCTCAGGCTGCAGTTCCTCAAAGGACCGCCCCCCTTCACATTGGTGCTGCAGTCGAATATCAACCCAGCACGCACGCACGTGCTGAGGGAGGAAGTATCAACGATGCTACAGAAAGGAGTAATAAGTGTTGTCCCGAAACACAAACTATGCTCCAGTCACTACAGCAAGTACTTCCTGGTGCCCAAAAGAGATCCGTCCCTGAGGCCGATCCTCGATCTCAGGACGCTGCACAAGAGAATAAGAACATTTAAGTTCAAGATGCTCACACTACGGCAGGTCCTCCAGTCTGTGAGACCAGGAGACTACGCATGTACAGTGGATTTAAAGGACGCCTACTTCAACGTGGGCATGTGGAGGAGGCACAGAAAATACCTCCGCTTTGCATTCGAAGGAAAAGCATACAAATTCAAGGCCTTACCCTTCGGTTTAAAGACTGCTCCTCGTACATTTACAAAATGTCTGGATGCAGCACTGGCCCCTCTCAGGAATCAAGGGGTCAGAATTATGAATTACCTGGATGACCTCCTGATTCTGGCCGGAAGCAAAATGCAGGCTCTGTCGCACTCCCACAGAGTGATCTCTCACCTGGAGGCTCTCGGTTTTGTCATAAACCTGCAGAAGAGCGACCTGACTCCATCACGGGTTACCGTATTTCTGGGAGTACAGGTCGACACCATCCGGTACAGAGCATGGCTCTCGGAGGAACGCATTTCCTCAATTCGCCATTGCCTGGCAAAGTTAGACTGAATCAGCAGATCCCCCTAAAAACATGCCAACGCCTCTTAGGCCTCTTAGTGGCGGCCATACCCTGTGTGTCACATGCATTGTTGAAAATGAGGGCCTTACAAATATGGCTAAACCAACAAACACAAACTGCCCCGTTTAGGCGAGCAGGAAAAGTTTGGATCGGTTTGGAGTGCCTGAGGCCCTTAGAACCATGGAGAGACTTGTCCGTATTCACGGAGGGGGTCCCGTTGGGACGCGTGTCATCCCGTGTGGTCATCACGACAGACGCCTCGAAAACAGGATGGGGGGCAGTATGCAGAAATCAGAATGCCCGAGGCCTTTGGAAAGAGCAAGAAGCGAGATTACACATCAACTTCCTGGAATTGTTGGCCGTATTCCTGTTGGTAAAAATGCTTTTTTGGTAAAGGTCTGATCGTAGGGCAGCATGTCCTAGTAAAATCAGATAACAGAACCACGGTGTCCTTCATCAACAGGGAAGGAGGGACAAGATCCCGAGCTCTCCTCGGTCTGACATAAAGATTGCTCACGTGGTGTGCCCCGAGAATATTGTCGCTCAGGGCGACTCATATTACGGACGAACTGAACTACGGAGCGGATGCCCTTTCAAGAGGGCCTCTCTTGGCATCAGAATGGAGACTGAGCCCACGGGTCGTGGATCAGGTCTGGTCACGATTTGGGAGAGCCTCTGTAGACCTGTTCGCATGTAGGGCCAGCTCACAATGTGACCTATACTTCTCTCTAAAGGAAACAGACGCTCCGTTGGGAACGGATGCTATTGCCCATGATTGGCCAGCAGGGGTGCTGTATTACGCTTTTCCATCTGTCCCTCTGATTCAGGTGATGCTGGAGCGTGTACGCAAGGGAGCCCTCTCCCTGATACTAATAGCCTCCAGGTGGTCACAGAAACCGTGGTTCCCGGAACTGATCTCAATGCTGTTAGGGATACCATGGCAGCTGCCTTCTCACAAGGACCTGCTGACTCAGGCACATGGGCAGCTTCTCCACCCACGTCCGGAACTGTGGCAGCTTTCAGCCTGGCCACTGAAGGGAACAGGCTGAGGGCCTAAGGCCTCACTGTTTCTCCTTTTTTAAAGAAAAAAAAGGGGGAAACAACATCAAAAGGGGAAACCCTTGGTGCACATGCTTACATGAGGGACGTACTGAGGAAGGGATTACCCTCCCCTCACTAACAGGTCTCCGACATCAGGATGGGTCCCTTTGACAGTCCTAAGAAGTTATCTGTTCAGTGAACAGATAAGGGTCTTTTTAGGCTTGTATGTGCACCCTGTGTGTACGACAGATTTGCCCCTGAGGGGTCAAAGGTCACCCTGTGTATAAACTGAGTTTATACCTAAATGATGCCATCTGAAATGTCAATGGCTTAAAGGTTTTTTTGCTCTTTGATCTTTTCCTCCTGCTTCCCAAATTATCTAGGGAAGTAGGAGATGGTGAGCAATTGTACCAGTGGAGCACGTATGTGCTGCCTTTAGCTGGAGTTCCACCAATATGTCCAGTGGTAACATCAGGTTGATGTTTCTGCATGTGACGTTCCTTCTCCGACTGTGCCCTCTACATACGCTGTAGAGAGCGGCCGAGAGATGCCTAATGTATAAAGGCAGAAGTTCTCACAAGCATGCATTTTACTGAGCATTTCAAGGGCGTGAATGAATTACGTTCCCATAGCAATAGTGTTGCACCGAGTGACTGACTGATAAGGGAACTGAAAGTTATGCACCATAACTCATGTTCCCTGAAGGAAGGGAACGAGGTGCAACACAGTTGGCCCTTTTCAATGCTGAAGCTCGGTGAAGTGCACTTGGAGAAAGTAGGATGGGCGTCCGCGTCTTAAGTACCCAGAGGGCGGGGTCTCTGGGGTGACGCTGACGCCTCCTGCCGTAAAGGCGTGAATGTATTCCTTCAGGTATTTGTGCATGGGCGCAATTTCCCATAGCAATAGTGTTGCACCTCGTTCCCTTCCTTCAGGGAACATGAGTTATGGTGCATAACTTTCAGGTGTGTTGTATGGTGCTGAGTACTTGACTGACTATTTTACTTTCTGAATCCAAAATCCAGTCCAATCCGCCTGCCCTTTCAATTGCTGGTAGAACAAGGAAAGGGACATGATGCCTTGTCTGGAGGGTGATTCTCAGTAAACTTGTATGTGGGTCCAAGAATTTAAAGTGAAGATTCATGATGGAGCAGTTATCAGTAAAATGAACAAGCCAACCACTGCCAACTATTCTGACATTGAATTGATCCCTTACGTTATATCTGAACTTCAAGAGGTAAACAGGCAAGATATTGTATGGGACAGGTATTTACAAGCGGTAGCCTCAAGGAAGAGACTTGGGAGGGAAGAAGAACAGGCGTGTGGAGAAGTGTGGAAGACAAGACCACCATCCCAAAGAACTGGCTTGCTTTCCTTCGCAATGATGAGAACAGTTTTATCACTACCTGTCGAAGAAACTGAGCACTCGATGTAGGTGAGAAGGAGCTGTACACTACACATGATGAAGTTGTGCTCAAAACTAACAACTAAGGTGCTGGGATGGAGAGATGCTCACACAAGGAGGCTGATACATGCATGGTGCTGCATGCCAAACATGCGGCTGACATAGGACGTCACAAGATATTGTTTTGTGCAGTAGACACTGACGTGGTTGTCCTGGCAGTATACATTATACAGAAAATAGAAGCCGAGCAATGCTTGGCCTTTGGTGTTGGAAAATAGTAAATGGAATGGACAGTACTTATTTAACCCCATTTTAATAGCATTAATAAAAAATCCGCTCATTCTCAATCAGTTCATCTGGACAGTTTCTTTTTAGTAGAAACGTTTCACCCTCACTCCAGAGGGCTTCTTCAGTCAGAGCAGTCCAAAGCAAACTGAAGCTACCCCACCAAGTAAACAACTTAAGTGAACCAACCAGTTTGCTGTAGCCAAGATGGTTTCTGGGGGCTTGTCCCTCGTCGACTCCTCCCAGGCAGGCAGACATGTCCAAAGTGGTTCAATTAATAAAAAATGTATTACTTTAAACATTAATACAATTTATCTCAAGTGGCCTTTTTGGACATGCATGCATATACTGTATGTGTATTGTCCTTGAGAGGAGATTATTACAGCCTCATATAAAATCTATAATGATGATGATATCAGAACTGGATCGGTATAGGCGGATAGCCAGATTTAGGTATTGGGATCGGATTGAAGAAAAAAAAAGTGGATCGGTGCATCCCTAGTATGTAAATTTTGTCCAACATGCAGGCATAAACTAAAGATGGAATTAAAAAATACCAACTGGAAGCCTTTATTCAATGTAAACATACTGTATTGCTAACGAGTTGAAAAAATAACCTGTGAGTAATTTATCCATAACTTGTCCCTAACTTATTCAAGCACATGGAAGCATTTACTGACTTATGCAGAGCTTATGATCAGTATGAGTGTAACTTCTGACAAGCTTATGCAGAGCATGTTGGAGCGTATTGCAAAGAGGGCGACTGTCACACAGTGACATACATTATAATGCAGGTACACAAAATGCCATGCTGTTCCCTTATCAGTCAGTCACTTGGTGCAACACTATTGCTATGGGAATTGCACCCCCGCGCGGTTACCTGAAGGAATACCTTCACGCCTTTATGGCAGGGGTCGTCAGCGTCACCTCAGAGGCCCCGCCCTCTGGGTACTTAGACGCAGACGCCCATCCAAACGGTCTCTTTTTGATCTTCACCTCGCTTAAACCTGAAACTTCGTGGGACTTCTCTGTTGTCACATCACTCGTTAGAGGTGAGCTCGCTCCCTACGCTGAGCATACAGAGAAATTTCCTGCTTATTGCTAGGCTGGCGAGAGCTAGTCCAGCGTTTTTTCTCCTAACCTCGAAGCTTCTCTCTTCTCAGCGTCTTCGCTCGACGGCGCTAACTGCGCCACACCGCTACCCTGCTAACGAGTAGCAGGCTAGCTGGCGAAAGCGACGCGACAAGGCAGACGTTTCCGGACAATGTTAGCACTGCTAACGAGCTCTTCTCAGCCATGGCTCCTGAGAAGGTAAAGCGAAAACCCAAAATTCTAAGAAGACCAGCAGGCCAGCGAGCCCCAGCTCCCGTGCCTTTTCTTTTCTGCTGTTCTGCCGCTCGGTTAGCGGACGCTAACTGCACAACACGCTACCTGCTAAGCTAACGAGGCTAACAGGCTAGCAGCCGCGGGCAGCTCAGCAAGAGGACTTCTTCGGACAAAGAACTCCGGCAGGCCAGCGAGCTCCGGCTCCCGAACCTGCTTCAGCGGATCTGGCTACCCCCTTTCAGCAGCGGACACCCACGAGGCCTGTCCGGTTGGCTCAGGGATGCCACACGCGAAGACACTCAACGCTTTTCTCGCGGATGACCCCAGAGAAAGGAGAGTGGAAATCGAGTAACCCCGCTGCTAACTGGCTTGCTCCAACGGTTAGCACTACTAACCAGGAGCACCCATGACAACACGGGGCAGACGATC
>JBBPBX010035214.1:0-32180 GCA_038048925.1 Garcialebias charrua
TGGGCCGATCTTGGATGTCTGCTACTCTCCACCCCAGAATGAATGGGCCTACCTCCTGGGTTTGGATGTGGGCTGCCCCATGTAGGGAGCAGGTACATGTCTTGGACCTGGGGGGTATAGAGTGTGCATCGGGATTATGAATGGAGCGTGTCGTTATTGTTTGTCTTTCTATGACTGAGGGTGAGGATGAGGGTGGGTCTGAATGAGTGTGTCTGTGTATGAATGTTTAAGTGTCAGGCTGGGACTTGGACTGCCCCCTCTCTGATACTTCTGAGGCTACCTAGTGTCGCGCTCCTGCCACGTGGCCCCCTGGTGGGTGTTCCTCTGCCTGCGGGCGTGCTTGGGACCCTCACTATCTGGGGCTGGGCGCTTGGGCGTTTGTCGGCTCGGCCTGGTGGCTGCCTGGTGGGGCTCGGGTCCTCTGGTCCTGTCGGGTCTGGACCTGAGGGTGGGCGTCCCCGGTGCCCGAGCATCGGTGACCGGCCCTGGGGCTACATCGGTGCAGCGGGCTCCGGCGGGGGCCTGTGTATTTGTCGCTGTTGACCCCGGGGGGTCATTGTGTGTGGTCCCTGGTGGGGTTCGTCCGGTTCTTCCCCTTGGTCGGATCTGGGGAGTGGACGAGTGGCTCGTCCTGTTCGGGTGGTCCTGGGGACTCTGGGCTCGGGGTCCTTCCTGGGGTCTTGGGCTTTGATCGCCCCTTCGTCTGTCTCGGGCTTTGGGGGGACGGATCTCTGATGCTTCACAATCGCTACTAAATGTTCTATTGGAGGAACCTTATTCACTTATGCATGCTCACAACCACACACAAATGGATGCAGGGATGTATATGTAGATATATGTAGATGGGTATATAAATGAATATAAATATATATGTATGTATACTGTATATATATTTGTAGGTATGGGTATGTGTATTTATAGAAATCTACTGCAAGGTCATGAATATTATCAGTCTTTATGCTTGTATGTTTCGTTGCTGTGTTCTGTCATGTGCTTTGCAGGATTGTGGACGGAGGTTTGGTGTGTTTGCCTTGTGCTCTTTTTGTGGATAATTGTTGTTTTGTTGTCTCACTTTCTCTTTTCTTTCTTTCTCTCTATTAAAAAAAATACATATTGGAGTGAGAGGATGGCTATAAGGTGTGAAGGGAGGCCATCTATAAATGAAAAAAAAAAAAAAAGAAGTTCTGCTCTCAGAGTAAATAACTAACTAACTAAATAAATAAATCTGTAATTTTTAGCAGCGTCAGCTGTGAATCTGCTTTAAAGCCGAGGACCCACTCAAACGTGCGGCGCGCACGGACCATCCCCGGGGCACGGGGGGGTGGGCCCGGGCGCGACGTGCGGGAGGCGCACGGGGGTCGACGTGGGGCGCTCGGCGATCCTCGGCACGCGGCCGGCCCACGGAACTTTGTACCCAGCGGCGTGGCGGTCCTGCTCGGCCGTGACCCGCCGCGGCCCCCGAGTACCCGCGTACTCGTCCGCGACCCGTCCGGGCCGCGGCGGTGGGTGTGAAGCCGCTTTATTTTAATTTAACCAATTTAACCAATTTGTGTCGTTGCAGTTAATATTATAATATTATAAATCTGTAATTTTTAGCAGCGTCAGCTGTGACTCTGCTTTAAAGCCGAGGAATGAAATGTGCTGTAATGTCATGTCTCCCGTGGGTTGTACAGTCACAGAAATAAAAATCGTATTTATCTCTCCAGCCCTGCTCTGGTTTTTCTTTGGTCAAATATTTTTAATTTTAGTGTAAACAACTGTGTTACATTATAGTTTCACTTATTCAGAAGAGCTGTCGCGCACCGCTACCCCCCCCCCACATGCAAGTGTCCGATGTGTTTTTGAACAAAAGCATTTTAAAATGTCTCGAAACTTCAATTAACTTCATATTAATATTGTAGTGCTATACAACAAAATTAATAGCTGCTTTATTTTAATTTAACCAATTTGTGTCGTTGCATTTATCCATCCATCCATCCATTTTCTTCCGCTTATCCGGGGTCGGGTCGCATTTAATATTATAATTCTAATTCAAACAGAACAGCCTCTTTTCAACATAATTATAGATTGTGATTCATTTTCAACTCAAAATATCTTCAAACTAATGAAATATAAAGTTATTAGTGAAGAAAATCCGTCTGGATAACAGCAGACTGGCTGCTCGTAAATATACGACAGGTCTGGACCACACGTAAATTTTGTTCGTATCTGAAAAAAATCTTAGGATACGAAAACATTGTTGAATGCCACAAATGCTCCTAAATCACTCGTACGCACAGTTTAAGAACAAATCTGTGTGTAAGAACGGTTCTTGCATGAGGCCCAATGTAGTTTGGAATAGTTCACATTTTTGGTTTGGAAAAACTTAAAACATTTAAGTTTACTTTACATAAAATTAAGTCAGAATGACGTGAATTTATAATTTAGAAGAAACTGTGTGTTTTGAGTAAGTATGACTTTATTCATCAAATAAACTTGTAAAATTAAAGGGGACCACAGATGCAAAATTCACTTTTTAATGTTTTTTTTACTCAACTTTGGGTATTTACTTCATAAAAAAACAGTCCTTGTGCCAAAAAAATGCACCCAGTGGTTTATTTACTCTAAGTAGATTTATTTATCTGTGATAAAAACGGTTCGTTTTTGAAATAAACTGGAAGTCAATCGCGCTTGTGACGTCACAGGCGCGAGGACAACCCACCCCAACCTGAGTCCAGCCCCTCACCTAGCAACCCCTGGTTAGGCTCAACCCACTTCTGTATTAAACACATGACTGTTGTTTTTCATGATTTCATCTCATCTTTTGTTTATATGTTCTTAATTTCATGTGTACAGCACTTTGTTGCAGCTGTGGTTTTTTAAATGGCTTTATAAATAAAGTATAATTGTTATTTTTATGTTTTAGTTCAATTTTTAGTGTATTTGCGATCGCTCCCAACGCGCAGCCGGCAAAAATTAAACGAGCGGACTCCCGGCATAGGGACCGGCGGCAACGGGACACTGCTTCTGGCGGATGGAGCGGAGCTTCAATTGTACAGCCTCGTTGCAGCCTTGCAGCAGCCTCGCAGCAGCGAGGACCTTCTCCTTACGGATTAATTTACGGGAGACACTTGGTGAACTTTGTGTTGTCTTGACTGGAACAGCGATAACTCCCAAAATCTCCGCGTGCAACGAGCGGAGCTGGCGAACACCGGAAGAGGAACAAGCTAACATTAGCTTCGGATTCGGCAGGTCTCATGCTAAAAGGAGCAGCTCATGGCGGCGCGCTCAGACGAGTTTCGGTAAGTTATCTTAAGCTAGCACTAACAGTAAGTCAAATGAGTAATAAAAAAAGAGCTAATTTTAAAACAACAACACATTACAGATACTGGCTGTTACAGAGGGCGTAAACAGATCGTTGAAGGGCGTGGACTTCAGAACTTCTATCAGAAACCGTTCGTTCAAAACGAAAGTTAAAAATGGCAGAATTAAAAAGGGTATAATTGATTATCTAAGAATTATTTTGTGCATTAAATTGAAGGAATAGGGTCTAGATAGCACACAGAAATAACATAAAATTTAAAAAAATGCATCTGAGGTCCCCTTTAAGTTGAAAAAACTTAAATACATTACTTGTTACCAATTGAAGCAATTGGTTTGGTTTGGAATGACTTAAAACATTTGAGTTTACTTTACATAAAATTAAGTCAGAATGACGTGAATTTATAATTTAGAAGAAACTATGTGTTTTGAGTTAGTATGACTTAATTCATCAAATAAAATAAACTTAAAAAATTAAGTTGGAAAAACTTAAATGAATCAATTGAAGTGATTCATTTAATAATAATAATAATAATAAACTTTATTTGTATAGCACCTTCCTACAATGCCTTGCATTGACCAAGGTGCTTAACAGGATAAAAAGATGAATAAACTGGAACAATAAATCAGTGAAAATAGAATAAAAAACAACAGTAATAAAAGAAGGCAATGGAAATAAAAATGCTACATACTAAAATACCAAAAGTAATAAAAGTTACACACTGAAAGCTTTTTTGAACAAGTGGGTCTTCAGTCTGGTTTTGAACAGAGTCAGATCAGAGGTGGCACGCAGCTCAAGGGGGAGGCTGTTCCAGGCTTTTGGGCCGGCAACAGAAAAGGACCGGTCTCCCCATTGTTTGTACCTTGAGCGAGGCACCTCCAGCAGGTGTTGACTGGCAGATCGTAAAGCTCTGCTGGGCTGATGGACTTTCAAAAGTTCTGAGATGTAGAGCAAGTCCATTCAGAGCTTTGAAAACAAACAGCAGCAGCTTGAACTGTATCCTGAACTGAACCGGGAGCCAGTGTAGAGAGGACAGGACAGGAGTGATGTGTTCATATTTTCGTGTGTTGGTCAAAAAGCGCGCGGCAGAGTTCTGTACAAGCTGTAAACGGGAGATGGAGGATTGATTAATACCAACATACAAAGCATTACAATAATCAAGTCTGGAGGTCACAAAGGCATGGATGGCCTTCTCCAGATCACCACGGCTGAGAAATGACTTGACTTTGGAGAGCAGACGGAGCTGGAAAAAGCTGGTCTTGACAACAGAACTGATCTGTTTATCAAGCTTTAAGTTGGAGTCAAGCTGCACTCCAAGATTTCTGACCACCGGGTTGAAGTGGGGGAGGGGAAAACCAACACTGGGACTGGGAAGGATGTTGCTGGTGTCATCAGGTGCACCAAATAAAATGCATTCAGTTTTATCTGTGTTTAGGTGGAGGAAGTTTTGAGAGAGCCAGTGCTTAATGTCATTTAAGCAGTTGACAAGAGTGTTTGAACTGAGTGAGGGGTTGGGAGTGACTGGCAGATAGATTTGTAAATCGTCTGCATACATGTGAAAAGCCAGATTATGACGTGCAATGATTGATCCTAATGGCAGCATGTAAAGAGAAAAGAGGACTGGCCCCAGAATGGATCCCTGTGGTAAGTTTAAGGGCCTGTTTACACGGCGCGTATTTTGAGTGTAACCGCTACTAACTTTCTCTTTGCGACTTTGCTTATCGCCTACACGACGCTGCTGGCCCCCCTCGATGACTCCGATACTTTTCTGACCCTGCTCTCAAGGTGGAAGTTTTTCGCTGACCCCCCGTTGATAATGTAAACATCTCCCGTGGAGCTTTTGTTTGAACACATGCACGCAGCACGCACGCGCAGACAGCCGGCATTTTAACAATGGCGGTGGACTGGACAGTGGACACACGCACCACTTTCTGAACTATAGCTGATGGAATATATTTTGATTCTCATATTTAATTATTCTACACCTTACCTGCATCTGTGTTGGAAGAGAGCCAGCTGCCTGGATCCAGTTGTCTGTTAACGAGGCAGTCGGACATTTCACGTGTCACGCTGCACTATAACATACTAAATGTGCTATATATTAACAGTTTAACAATAATAAACAGTATTTATGTTAGCGTGGGAGATATTTAAATTTATCTGAGCTAAATGAAGCTATCTGGACTCGTTACGTCATGCCTAACATGCTGCTGAAAATGAAGACACCAGGTTGATTTTTTATTTATTTGTTTATTCAACACCACAAACTCATGTCACAAACACTGAGAATTAAATTGAACACTTTTAAAAACACGTTAACCGAACTTTAATGAACTGGACTCTGTTGTTTTCATCCCACTGGACCCACATCCGAACCGCCGGTCCGCTTCGTGGAACAGCTTCGACCTCGCAGGAAAAAAATAAAAATAAAACCTCAGTTGGTTGTTCTGTGATCGAACTAAACACAAGGAAAGATTATTAAGAACATGGTTTACCTTGTAGCGCTGCTGTAAATCAGCTGATTCTCACGGACTAAAGTCAGACATGTTGACTCGGTTCCGGTCCAGTCAGCAACTGGTGTGCAGATGAAGCGGTCCCACTTGGTGTCAAATCTGTTGACTCTTATCCAAATTCCAGCTTTACCTTATTGTTAAGTTGTTGACAACAACTTGTAGTAGCTGGCTGCACACATGCACAGTGGTGAAGGTTCCAAAAATCACAGCGCCATCTAATGGCCCAGCATGGTAACTACAGTAAATTCATGAGTAAGGGGGATGGGGGGGGAGAGAGTCGTATCCACAGAATTCGCCCATGTCAACGCAAAACTTTCAACCTAATAACTACTGTAAACCCAAAATTAACTTTTTTTAGCTGATAAACTCCCTAGAAAGTTTTCAAAATGTTATCTAGCACTATGGCTGTGTTTAGTTTCATATAATTGTGCGTATCTGTGTAAATCGGCTAATTGGCAATATTTTGGCCTAAAAACGTGTTTACGGTAGTCCTTTGGGTTGAACAGAGGTTAT
Source organism: Garcialebias charrua (assembly GCA_038048925.1). Lineage (NCBI taxonomy): Eukaryota > Metazoa > Chordata > Actinopteri > Cyprinodontiformes > Rivulidae > Garcialebias > Garcialebias charrua. Next base: position 6,328 of record JBBPBX010035214.1, read on the forward strand.
TGCACCTTAATTTTCATATTGGTCAGGACTGTTCACTCTAGCTACGCAAAGGAGTTAGAGATTATTAGTTATATTTTAAAACCCTGCTGCGCGCAACAGTTATCAATCAATCAATCAATCAAACTTTATTTCAGACACAAAAAAAAGGTCCATAAAAATACATAAAAAAATCCATAAAAAACAATTAAAATAAAGTAATAAAAGACAGATAATTCACTAAGTTACAAATAAATGATGGCGCCAATGATTCCACAATCTTGAGCAAAATCTCACTGCACTAAAAGTAGGATTTACTAGATTTGCAATTATATTATTGCATGACACAGACAATCTACACATGCATTTATACATAAGATTCCTGAGCACAGCAGCACATGTGGGAACAGCATTATGTACAAACATATGGCTAGCACTGCTCCATCTGGGCACTTTGAGGAGCAGCCTCATGCCATCATTATATGCCACATAAAGTTTATGCAGGCTACTTTTTTTGTATCTTCGCCACAGATGAGCAGTGTACAGCGAGGTACAAAAAGCCTTAAAAAGAGCTATTTTCACAGAGGATGAACACATACCAAACTTTCTGATCAGAGTATTAGCTTGTGCATATATCATACGATACTGCCTACAGATGTCACGATCATCAGAGAGGTCATCAGATATGCAATGTCCCAAATATTTGATTTCACTGCATATATTGAGGACAGCACCAGATAGAGAGAAGTCAGGGGTTATCAGATGTTTATCGGCCCTACTTCTAGCAATCATAACTTTGCTTTTCTTAGCGTTATACTTGATGTCAAAGTCATAACCATATTGGGAACAGATCCTTAGTAATTGTTGAAAGCCAGCACTATATGGGCTCAAGACTACCAAATCATCTGCATACATTAAGTGTACATTCTGCATATGTGTGCGCTCTCAGGACATGATTACCTGCAGTGTTCCGTCAGTGAGGACTGAACTTGGAAAAAGGGCCTTCTCCTACTCTGCTCCTGCTTCATGGAATATCTTACAAAAAGATCTGAAGCTCTCGACCTTGACTTCTCTAAATGGTTTTCAGAATCTGTTGGAATCCTGGCAAAAACCAATGCAGATTTGTTCCTGTCTTTGATTTTATACGTCTACCTTATAATGTTTTGCTAGTTTTTTGATACTTTGTTAAAAAAAAGAAAAAAAAAATCTTTTGTTTTTTTCTCTCTTTTTGTTTTCTATTGTTTATTGTTTGTTTGTTTATTGTTTAATGAAATTCTATCACTGCTGTTCATTGTTCTTTAGTTTTAGCAGGTCGCTTTCGTAAATGAGCCCATGAGGTTCAAAAGATTTACCTGACTAAATAAAGGTTGAATGAATGAATGATTAATTATGCGATCACCATACAGCCTGTTTTACAATATTAGTAACCTGTTAGACAATATTAGTTATATTTTAACCCTTGTGCGATCTTAACATTCTGTTTACTCCCCTTGTCCTACGGGTCAAAAATGACCCGCACTACCAAAGACCCAAAATAAAGCAGCTTTATTGAACTTTAAATCCAAAATCCATTTTCCACGATGAAACAACCTATTTATCAATGCATCTCAATTATTTTTTATTTTATATTTTTTTTATCATGTATTTTTGTTACACAATACAAAAAGACAATCACCAGTTAACAGTATTACACTTTTTTTTTACCACAAACCAACTGTCAAAACAGTTTTCTTTTACACAGTAAAGGTTTATTATGGCTATTATATAAATGTAAAGTAATTATTTCTGAATTATTTATATTGAAAGGGAAAAAACAGTCAACAATCTGGAACTTTTTTGTCACGTTTATTTTTTAAATATTTTTTAGGAAGTGAATTATAAAAATACTTCTCTCATAACACAACAAAAAAACAAAATGTTGCTTGATTTTGTGAACAATTTTCAACTTCTACTATATTTATCACATGTAGGACAGTATGTGAGCCCCTTCTTGTTTGCTCTGGTGATGGACCGACTAACAGATGAGGTCAGGCAGGAATCCCCATGGACTATGATGTTTGCAGATGACATTGTGATATGTGGTGAGAACAGGGAACAGGTGGAAGAGAACTTGGAGAGGTGGAGGTATTCACTTGAAAGAAGAGGAATGAAAGTCAGCCGTAGTAAGACAGAGTACATTTGTGTGAATGAGAGTGGAACAGTGAGGCTACAAGGAGCAGAGGTCACAAAGGTGCAGAACTTCAAGTACTTGGGGTCCACTGTCCAGGAAAATGGGGAATGTGGTAAAGAGGTGAAGAAGAGAGTCCAGGCAGGATGGAGTGGATGGAGAAAAGTTTCAGGAGTGATTTGTGACAAAAAGGTGTCAGCAAAGGTCAAAGGAAAAGTTTACAAGACAGTGGTGAGACCAGCTATGTTGTATGGTCTGGAGACAGAGACATGGACAAAAAGACAGGAGACAGAGACATGGACAAAAAGACAGGAGAAAGAACTGGAAGTAGCAGAAATGAAGATGCTGAGGTTCTCCTTAGGAGTGACAAGGATGGATAAGATCAGGAATGAGATCATCAGAGGTACAGCACATGTTGAACAACTGGGAGATAAAGTTAGGGAGGCCAGACTGAGATGGTTTGGACATGTCCAGAGGAGGGACAGTGGGTATATTGGTAGAAGGATGTTAGAAATGCAGCTGCCAGGAAAAAGACACAGAGGAAGGCCAAAGAGGAGATATATGGATGCAGTTAGAGAGGACATGAAGGTAGTTGGAGTGAGGACAGAGGATGCAGAGGACAGAGTGAGGTGGAGGAGGATGACTCGCTGTGGCGACCCCTGAAAAGGGAAAAGCCGAAAGAAGAAGAAGAAGAAGAAGAAGGACAGTATGTGTGAACGTGAGAATGGGCTTTGCAGATGTGTTTCTCACATGTGCAGCACACAGCTTTTGTCTTGCAGTCCTTCTTCCAGGGGCAGAACTGGCACCTTTTTCTTTTGACTGACCCAGCTGCAGCCTTTATTATTTCTTAGTTTGTTTTTTTGTTTTGCTTGGCAGCTTGTGTGATGTGAGGGGTTAGCTGCAGATCAAGAGTGCAGGTGCAGGTCAAATGCAAGTTCTAGTGTCTTTGATGTGTGTGTGTGTGTGGGTGTGTGTGTGTGTGTGTGTGTTAGAGAGAGTTTGTGTGTGGCCTTTGAACTTTTTTCTGGTGTTTAAATGCCTTTATAATTCACGGGTCAAAAATGACCCATAGGACGATCTTTGGACCCTAGTGGTGTACAGCCCACATGTAAACCTAGACAAAAACAAAGTATCACTTTTTGTAATGATGGGGTCACTTTAGGAAAAGTCATAAAATTTCAAGTTGGAAAAATATAGTTTAAGGTATTTTTTCTATAGCTAAACATGGTAGCGGGTCACTTTTGACCCGCAGGACAACACAAGGGTTAATGACATTCAAGTCGCGCTGAAAGGCGAAAATGGGTGCGCGCTTCGTGGTTATTTACGTTGTGACATAAGCTGATTTGTGATCAGTTATTAACAAAAATTAAACTCAGAAACACTAATATATATATATCCAGCTAACAAATAATTTTTAGCGGAGTCTCCTCTCTTAAAACACGAACACTCCACCCACGTGAAGAGAGCACCCCACCCACTTCCAGAGAACTGCCCACCCACTTCAAGGCGGCTCTGCAGCAAATGCGTAATGAACGCGGGTGACCCAGAGCTGGCTCTGGGCCACCCAGGGACGAGCTGGACTGGGGAGGGCCGGTCAATGCGAAAACGGCTTCTGATGTGTCTTGTACACTCTGATGTCACAAAGGTGGTTCAAGCAGAGCCAATCCCCTGCAGAGATGAGAAGGTCCTGCAGCTGTGCATACCTTATATGGAAGTGCTACATTTCACTCCTGACAAGCGGGGGGGTTTTTTTCTTTTCATTTTTTTAGGCCTTTGGTTTTGGATGGAATAAGATAAATACATCTACATGTTTATTCTTTGTTGTTGCTTGGTGTATGTTGTTGGCTAGAGGTTTAATTTGTTTTAGGTTGTTGCAGGTGGAGGCGTGAACAAAAGCACAACTCTACCTCCACCCCTCCTTGTCTCTCGACACGCCCATTTTCAGGGAGATTTTGGAAGGAGGAGTTACCGATCCACAGGGTGTGGAGTTGCTCTTTAAGGAAAAACCTTAAATTTTGGGGAAATTGCCAATCTAAATAGTAAGACTGAGGGGTGACCGAGCGTTCTCAGTCGCTGCCCCTAAACTGTGGAACGAGCTGCCTCTGCGTGTCAGACAAACTGACTCACTTCCTGTTTTCAAATCTGCTCTGAAGACACATTTTTTCGCTTTGGCTTTTAACACAGCTTGAAATGTTGGTTTTATGGTTTTTAAGTTTTTCTTTTATAGTTTTTACTGTTTGATCTGGTAATTCATCACTTTTATGGTATTTGTTGAGTTTATAGTTGTATGCTTGTCTGTGTTGGTGTACAGCACTTTGGCCAACGGTGTTGTTTTAAAGTGCTTTATAAATAAAGTTGTATTGTATTGTATTGTATATATATGTGCTCCATTTATAACCAAGATCATGGTTTGTTTATACGAGTTATTTTGAAGCTGTTCAGGGAAACTGCCTGTGAATAAGAATATTTAAAATAAAAAACCCAGTAAGGACCAGAAAGGACGTTTCTAGTCCAGTGACTGTTGAAATGCACAAAGGACAATAAAAACATGAATTAATGAGTTCAGTGTGGAAAATCTTGACCATTTCCTCAACCCTGTGGAGCACATTTAGGATAAAGAATGGAAATTGCATACCAAAACACAAATTCTCCAGTCACAGAAATACTTGTGGAAAGTCTTCAAGTTATATTTTTATGGGAATATGTGCCCATTCATTTAAATAACAGGCACACAGATAGACTCACTGAGTCATGAGAGCTCATTTTCAAGAGACCGGTTTAGGGAGCATGGGCCTTGCTCAGGGGCCCAGAGTAGAGCATATGAGGGTGGAGACAGTTGTTTTACCTTTTCCACACACATTTTGATGTTGATGGTATGGGAGTTGACCCTGCACATTTTCAATCACAGGCCCATCTTCGCTAACCACTGCACCACCTCCCCCTTTAATGTATCCACTGTAATGTATCCATCATTGCAATACTTGCCAAGTTTGTATCTTTTCTATAATGACCAAATGCACATTTTAATAATTTTATTAAAATTAACTTTAGACCTCAATTTCTACAAGTCATGTGTCAAACGCAAGGCCTGGGGGCCAAATGTGGCCCTCAAGATTATATGTGAAACGTAAAATAATTCTATCTCCTGAATTTTTTCAGTATAATCTTTGATTATGATGTTGGAAGCACAACAGAGAACATCAAATAAGACCAAACTCTTGAGGAACCTGTGACCAAGAAAAGATGCTGGGTATCTGATTTGAGATTTGTAGATTCTGAAATTGGCCCTTAGTTTGAAAAATGTTTTGTTGGCCCCCTTTTGTGAGTTTGGCACTCCTGCTAGACGTCATCTTGGTTAAAAGGACCAGATACTTTGGAAGTGGCCTATAACCTGTAACATGCCACTAGATGGAGCACTGTTTCCATACATACAAGCAACAAGCATGTTGGTTTTTTAAGTCTACTTCAATTCAATTCAATTCAGTTTATTTAAATGGCTTGGGTAAAATGTCTAACCACTAAATGAAATAAAAAATAAATAAAAAAAACAAGAGAAAAATACTGTAGTCACGTTTATTTTTAATGCAAATAAACTTCACATCACATTTTCATTCACATGTACGGTACTTTCTGTACCATAAAGTATTTGCTTTCTACAGGACAGCATATATGCAACATTTTAACACAAATAATTATACATCTGCACAAACGGAAACAATTTATTGGCCAAATTTTTTTTGTTTTTTTGGTCAGACACACATGCATACAAAAAAATAATAATGCAAGTAGAGAACCCATAAAGCCACTTCTCCATCCATCTCTAGTGGTGTCTGTGTGGTTTTAAGAACTGTTTCACCATTTTCCACAATACCCAAGTTGTGTTTGTAGCACATACTGCGCTAAAAATGGTTTTCTCGTTTGGTTCAGTTCTACTTATGAATTCACTGAAGCCAATAAGCTGAACAAGCCTCAAGTCTCAGATGTTCAAGTTAAATCTGAAACGTTTACACCCGTGATCAAACATCTACTTCAAGAATTTAGAGGACATCAAAAGCTACAGATCAATGGTTCCTGAAGTTTTCAATTTCTGACCCCAAATATTAAAGGTGCACTCTGCAGTTTCTATAGAACGCAGCACAAAAATTTTCAACAGGGAAAGCATTCTGGTCCCTCCCCAATATGGCTCTGCTCCCCCTTGCTCTGCTGAAATTCAGCTCTGCCTTCTTAGCTCCGCCTCCACTGCATGTCCTGTGGCAGCCGCTGTAAAGTTCTGCGTTTATATGTTAATAAAACGTTCTAAAAAATAAAATAAAAACATGGAGCGCTGGTCCAGAACACCAGAAAATCTGCAGAGCCTCGCGCAGCCACGTTGAACCCGAGTTTAATTCGCTCGTGACAAATTCATTCATTTCCTCATTTCAGTCATGGAGTCAGTGGAGGAGGAAGCGATCACTTGACTTTTGGCAAAAAAACAAAAGAAAAGTCCAGATCAGGGATGAAGAAGGGGAATTTAATACATTTGTGTCACATACAAAACAGTTTTGCATCGCTTTGCAATCCTTTGAACGAGAACGTGCGCGGCCGCGGGGGCTGGGACAGGCGGGGGCGTGGGTTAGGAGCGTGAGAAGCTCTGTTTTTATTGGCTGGTTAAAAACTCTGTTTTTATTGGCTGGTTAACGGCGGGTCACTGTGGCTTTTTAGAAATGCTTTTAGAGGAGCAAGGGGACTATAGTTTTTTTTCAGAGATGACTTTGTCTAACATCAGTCTGTCAGGAGATGGTGACAGAGTGAAGAAATGTGTTAAAAATACATTTTTAGAAAACTTACAGACTGCACTACAGAAACTGCAGACTGCACCTTTAAAGTTTCAGACTTATGACTACAACTACTGCTTGAAGTCCAAACATCTTACAAAGACGTGTAACCCATAGTATACTAATTATATAGGAACAAGCCTTTTACACTTTTTTTTTTATCTGTGCTTACAATATTGGCCAAAATATGCAAGAATAAATCTTTTTTACAAACCAGATATGATACACTCAAACCTACTAAAGTGTTTTACCTACAATGGGATCCAGGTTCAAACCTGGGAAACTGGTCCAGCTTCCAACAAATTAGCACAGACCTGAACGTTCATTTTAGCTGCTCAACATTAGGTCAACAGCACAATGAGATTATTTTAAATCAACCTGTAACTACCAATACACACTTGTGTATGGCAATAAATAAAAAGTATTTCTCATCTTTTTTCCTATTAGTTTTCTGGAAATCTTCTCAAAACCCCAAACTCCAGGTTTTGTGACCCAGAGTGATGTTTCAACCCAGACTTCAAGAACCACTGGTCTAGATTTTGTGGATCCTAGGAATAAAACGGTGTGACAAAAAGAAAACATATTTGTTGTAACCAAACTTCATTTGCCTCTCTTTTTTATACTCATCTCTACAAATAAAAAGGACAAAAATTAATTTTGGACTACACTTCGTAAAGTGAACAAATAATATCCTAAACCTCTTAAGGTTAAACCATCACAATGATCTCAATGTGAGAAATGTTTATGAAACTGGCAGATTGTGTGCAGTTTATAGAAAATGGTACAAACTGGGTACGAAACCAGCTGAACCACAACATTGGACACCACATGAGAACTCAGCTCCTATAAGACTCTTCTACTTACCATGTTAGCAGATGTTATGCCAGACAGGACAAGTGTATGGTACTTATTCAATCTTTACACCAGGTCATCTTGATGTTTGCCGTCATCAATAAATCAAATACTCTTAGAAAAACACTATAGAATACAGTACATGTCCCAGCATCCATGTGTAAGGGGATAGACCCACACTATATTGAACATTAGGTACTTACAGGATTTAACTGACCTGTCATGCCAGCTGACTGGGTTTTAAGGCTGAAAAGCTCATATGGATGGGCTACAGACAAAAACAAATACAAAGCGGTAAGTGATTTATCCAGAGGAAAATGTCTGCAACACTAAAGAGATGTACTTCCTGTGTGAACTCAGACGTGTTCCTGTTGTCTTTAATAGGTTCATTTTCTTATAGAGATTGACTTCAGCAGAACAATCTCCATCACAGGATGATCGTGTTGCAGACTTAAAAATTTTTTTAACAAAAGATGCTGACAAAACATAAAATCACCCAACAATAAAGACAAGCAGAGCGATCAAAAGCAGTATTTTTCACTATTTGTTTGGTGTCGCTCAAATTCATTTTCATTCCTGGGAAACTTTAAATGAATTAGCAACATTTACAAGACGACCTTTGCCGTTCAAGCCAATTCTTACTACGGTAATAATCTCGTGGGATGAGAACATTTTTTAAAAGTTTTGATAAGTACCTTTACTAGAAGTTACTTCTTCACAACTACTACAAGCCTCTAATGAAAATTAGGTTTACAGTCATTTAAAAGCTTCACAAGATTAAACTTAGACCTTCTGTATTGTTGGGTGTGTAGATTTTGAGACTGTGGTGTTCATGCATGTTTGAGAGCGAATATGAATGTGCAATACAGAAATTAATTTGAGTTGCATCTAATGCAACTAATTTAATTTGAACACCCTTCAATCATATTGTGTTCGATGTCATATTTCAAACCAAAAACCTTCGAGTTTAGGTCCACATGATTTTGGAGAACAACATTTTTATTTCAAATGTACAGGTGCTGGTCATAACATCAGAATATCGTGAAAAAGTTGATTTCAGTAATTCCATTCAAAAAGTGAAACTTGTATATTCTATTCATTTATTACACACACTTATATTTCAAATGTTCATTTCTTTTAATGCTGATTATTTTAAATGACAACTAATGAAAACCCCAAATTCAGTTTCTCAGAAAATTCGAATATTACTTAAGACCTTATATATATATATATATATATATATATATATACACACATACATACATACATACATACATACTATATATATACTATATATATATACACACTGTATATACATACATACACACACACACACACGAACCGGATTCCAAAAAAGTTGGGACACTAAACAGACTGTGAATAAAAATTGAATGCAATGATGTGGAGATGGCAAATGTCAATATTTTATTTGTAATAGAACATAGATGACAGATCAAAAGTTTAATCTGAGTAAATGTAACATTTTAAAGGAAAAATATGTTGATTCAAAATTTCAGTGTCAACAAATCCCAAAAAAGTTGGGACAAGTAGCAATAAGTGGCTGGAAAAAGGAAATTGAGCATATAACGAACAGCTGGAAGACCAATTAACACTAATTAGGTCAATTGACAACATGATTGGGTATAAAAAGAGCTTCTCAGAGTGTCAGTGTCTCTCAGAAGCCAAGATGGTAAGAGGATCACCAATTCCACCATTGTTGCACAGAAAGATAGTGCAGCAATACCAGAATGGTGTTACCCAGCGTAAAATAGCAAAGACTTTTAAGTTATCATCATCAACCGTGCATAACATCATCAAAAGATTCAGAGAATCTGGAACAATCGCTGTGCGTAAGGGTCAAGGCCGTAAAACTCTACTGGATGCTCGTGATCTCCGGGCCCTTAAACGTCACTGCACCTCAAACAGGAATGCCACTGTCAAGGAAATAACAGAATGGGCTCAGGAATACTTCCAGAAAGCATTGTCAGTGAACACAATCCACCGTGCCATCCGCCGTTGCCAGCTGAAACTACAGTGCAAAGAGGAAGCCATTTCTAAGCAAGCTCCACAAGCTCAGACGTTTGCACTGGGCCAGGGGTCATTTAAAATGGAGTGTGGCAAAATGGAAGACTGTTCTGTGGTCAGATGAGTCACGATTTGAAGTTCTTTATGGAACACTGGGACGCCATGTCATCCGGACCAGAGAGGACAAGGATAGCCCAAGTTGTTATCAACGCTCCGTTCAGAAGCCTGCATCACTGATGGTATGGGGTTGCATGAGCGCTTGTGGCATGGGCAGCTTGCATGTCTGGAAAGGCACCATTAATGCAGAGAACTATGTTCAGGTTCTAGAACAACATATGCTCCATCTAGACGTCATCTCTTTCAGGGAAGACCCTGCATTTTTCAACAAGATAATGCCAGACCACATTCTGCAGCAATCACAACATCATGGCTACGTAGGAGAAGGATCCGGTACTGAAATGTCCAGCCTGCAGTCCAGATCTTTCACCTATAGAGAACATTTGGCGCATCATAAAGAGGAAGGTGTGACAAAGAAGGCCCAAGACGATTGAACAGTTAGAGGCCTGTATTAGACATGAATGGGAGAGCATTCCTATTTCTAAACTTGAGAAACTGGTCTCCTCTGTCCCCAGACGTCTGTTGAGTGTTGTAAGAAGAAGGGGGGATGCCACACAGTGGTAAAAATGGACTTGTCCCAACTTTTTTGGGATTTGTTGACGCCATGAAATTTTGAAACATATTTTTCCCTTAAAATGATACATTCTCTCAGTTTAAACTTTTGATTTGTGTTCTATTCTGAATAAAATATTAGATGTTGGCACCTCCACAGCATTGCATTCAGTTTTTATTCACAATTTGTTTAGTGTCCCAACTTTTTTGGAATCCGGTTTGTATACATAAATATATATTTTTTAGACATGTTGGCCAACTGAAAGGTATGAACATGAAAAGTATGAGCATGTACAGCACTCAGTACTTAGTTGGGGTTCCTTTTGTCTGGATTACTGCAGTAATGCGGCCTGGCATGGAGTGGATCAGTCTGTGGCACTGTTCAGGTGTTATGAGAGCCCAGGTGTTTCTGATAGTGGCCTTCAGCTCTTCTGAATTGTTGGGTCTGGTGTATCACATCTTCCTCTTCACAATAACCCCTAGATTTTCTATGGGGTTAAGGTCAGGAGTTTGATGACCAATTAACAGGAATACCATGGCCCTTAAACTAGGAACTGGTAGCTTTGACACTGTGTTGGAAAATGAAATCTGCATCTCCATAAAGTTGGTCAGCAGCAGGAACCATGAAGTGCTCTAAAACTTCCTGGTAGACAGCTGTGTTGACCTTGGACCTCTGAAAACACAGTGGACCAACACCAGCAGATGACATGGCGCCCCAAACCATCACTGACTGTGGAAACTTGACACTTGGACGTCAAGCAACGTGGATTCTGTGCCTCTCCTCTCTTCCTCCAGACTCTGGGACCTTGATCTCCAAAGGAAATGCAAAATGTACTTAATCAGAAAACAGAACTTTGGACCACTCAGCAGCAGTCCCAGGCAAGACACTTCTGACAATGTTTCTTGTTCAAGAGTGGCTTGACACAAGTAATGTGACAGCTGAACCCCTTGTCTTGCATACGTCTGTGTGTGGTGGTTCTTGAAGCATTGACTACAGCTGCAGTCTACTCTGTGAATCTTCCCCACATTTTGGAATGGGTTGCGTGTCACAATCCTCTCCAAGGTACAGTTATCCCTATTGCTTGTAGGGGTGGGCGATATGGCTCAAACATTATATTGTGGTATTTCAGAGCATTCTGACAATAATAAATTTTGTGATATAACAAAAAATAAATAAATAACAGAAATCAAATTTATTTATTTGACAAAATTAAACTTAACATGTTGCTTGGCAGTATTATATAACATTTTAAAAAACAACAAGGGGTAATTTTACTGAAATTACTTTATTTAGTAAAGTATTCAGTCTCCAAGTATATAAAAAAAAGATCTGTTATTTAGATTGAAAAAGTCTGCACAAAATATAGATCAACAAAATCTACCACAAAAACAAAAGTGCAGGTGTAGTTTCCCAAAACAACTAAATAAAATGAAGCTTAAGCTCTGTTGAACATAAATGTAACATACAACAAAATATGTTGCCTTTAAATGAGCTATAACTTCCAGAACTTGTGACAAGGTGATCAGCTGACCATGAAGCTTGTTGGTGTTTCAGCTTCATCTATTCATGAAGGAATGATTCATTTATCTGACTGATCTGTCTCTGATCCCTTGCCTCTTTGTCCATGGACCGACTGTGAAACTCAAGAGACAGTTGAGCTGTGCATGTTTGTACTGACAGTTTAGAGCGGGGGAGACGCAGCCCACATACGCTGCTCAGAGAGGGGTGGGGGGAGAGAGACGAGCTGTCTGTACCTGCAGTTTAGAGCAGGGGGGAGAAAAGCTGAGACACGCGTTGTTTGTTTTTAGAATTTTAGCTAGCTAGTATTGCACGCAACTAATTAGCGTTACACCAGTACTGACAGGTGGAGGGGAGGTGCACAGTTCGGTTTGGTCGTTTGAAGCGCTCAGTTGTTAAGGGGGCGGGGCGCCCTGAAGTATTACGTCATGAAATTAGCATTTCATTATATAACTTTTTTGCCCGGGCAAGCTTTTTTTTTTACCGGTATTACCGGGAACGATATGATATGGCCCAGCCCTTTTTCTACCACATCTTTTCCTTCCCTTCTCCTCTCTATTAATGTACTTGGACACAGAGCTCTGTGAACAGCCAGCCTCTTTAGCAATGACCTTTTGTGTCTTCCCTCCTTGTGCAAGATGTCAATGGTCGTCTTTTGGACAACTGTCAAGTCAGCAGTCCTCTCCATGATTGTGTAGCCTACAGAACTTGACTGAGAGACCATTTAAAGGCCTTTGCAGGTGTTTTGAGTTAATTAGTTAATTGGTACCAGGTGTCTTTAATATTGAACCTTTTCACAATATTCTAATTTTCTGAGATAATGAATTTGGGGTTTTCATTAGTTGTCAGTTATAATCATCAACATTAAAAAATAAACATTTGTGTGTAATGAATATCCAAGTTTCACTTTTTGAATGGAAATCAACTTTTTCATGAAATTCCAATTTTATGACTTGCACCTGTATGTTAAAACAGTTTATCATGACAATGACAGGTGAATGAGGAAATAAACAAAACTAAGGCAAACTTTGTATTTAAATACCTGATGGAATCTTATTACAAAGCCATAAAAAGTATAGAAGTACAACATCTGTACAAACCTTATTGACTCACCTTCATGTAGGTCAGGACAAACCAGCAATAGATTTCAAGATGGATTTTATTACAACAGAATGATAAAACATTACAAAGGATGCATACAGGTAAGTGTCTGACCATGAAATATTGAAACAAACCTGAAAAAAGGACAAAGCTAAACTTTTGAGACACATTTAAACACTACTCTGTTGGAATCATCATCACTGAGACCCTCACCAACCAAAGTTGGGGACGAGTGTCCAACAGCACCTGCGTGTGCTGTGAGGGCCTCAATCTCTCTACCAAAGAAATAAAAATAATCAAATGTTTACAAGAAAAAAAACTTGCCTTTTGTAAGGGGTTGGCATGTTCATGTAACTCCAGCGGCTTCAAAAGAAATACGAATCATTTTTACACACTTCACCTCTATGAACCTGAGTGGGGAAAAAAATATATCCTCACATGTGATCAAATAACACCAACAAGCTGTTAGGTATTAATGTGGTGTTTGGGCGTTTTTTTTTCCCTCTCCAATAAACATGTTACAATAAATGTCCATGCGTTTTAATAAACGTTTGTCTTCACCACCACTGGTTTTACTACTCTTTGCTTGCAGCTAGGTTTGAAAAAGAACATGGATGAGAGAAAGGTGTTAACCTCAAACCTAATGTGGTGGCTGCTTTGTTTCTTCAGTAGCGTCCAGCTGGAGACATGACAGGCGGCCTCATACCCAGCGGAGGCCCGCCCTGGTAAGAGGGAACCATGGGAGGTCCTTGCCCATATGGAGGCATCCCTCCAGGCATGTAGCCAGGCATGCCCTGAGGGGGGGCACCGTACTGACCTGCACAGAACATATTTAAATAAGACAATCTTATAACAACACTTTAGTGTACATTTACTTTATACATGTCTACTTTGTAGAAGCAGCTTTATATGAACAGCAAGAAAAATAAAAAAAATTAAATACTGTTTTAGGCATTAGGCCTGTCGCGATAAACAAATCAATTACCGTAATCGCATGACAAATGAAAATTATCAACCTCATTTTCATTTATCAACTTTATCGTTTCTTCGTGTCTCTCTCTCTCTACAGAAGACACTGGATGACAAAAGACTCAACTCCGGTGCTCTTCACTGACCCCTCTCTTTCTCTTTTCTCTGTAAAATCCATTGGATCGTTAAAAGCAGCTAAGTTACGAGCTAAGCTAACAGGCCGAGCTCGGGGAAAAAGCCTCAGTCTTGTCGAAGCTCCACAATTCACGGTTGAAACTCGTACCATTGTGTAAAAAGTTGTTTTTCTCTGCCAAAAGAAGCTGAGAACTTGTTTACTGATTTTTTAATTAAAAGCTTTGTCTGAAAAATGTTAAAGAGCTCCAACCACACCGAGTGTCCATTTTCAGAACCCCCCCACCAAAAAAGGAGAACATGTCACTACTTCCTTTCTGTCATGTCAAGGGGTCTCCCTCCCATTTTTCTTAGAGACACACTGCTCGCTCCCTCACTAGCCATCCTTCAGTTCAAACAGTCTTATACTGCCATCCGGTGGTTGAAAAAAGGTACTACATGCAAAACAAATCAACATTTCTTAAATTTGACATTTGCTCACCATTGTCAAATTTCAAACAACATTATTGTTTATCGCAATAATTTCTGAGACAATTAATCGCCAGTAAAATTTGTTATTGTGAAAGGTCTATTAGGCATAAACTTAAAATTGATTAAAGACCACTATGACATGCAACAACATAGCGCTAAGCTAGCGGGTGGCTGACACAGACGTGACTCCGTCCTGTCCTCAACAAAAATAAAATATGACAAACGCCCCCCACCAAGGGAACTCATCTAGGCGAAACACTGCAATGTGATTTACAAAAGGACCAAGGCAACATGGGGGGTTTGAAGTCAAACCCACCACTGTTACACCCCTGAGCTGCCAGGTGAAATGGTGACAAAGCCAACAAAACTGGTGTGCTCTTAGGGCTGGGCGATATGGAAAAAAATCATATATCACGATATGGACTTTTTTATATCACGATAACGATATATATCACGATATAAAAAAAAAACTTTGGTCCAAATTTTTCCTGTAAATATACAACACGATGTGTGTGTGTGTGTGTGTGTTAGTGCATTAACAGAGTACCCGAGTTTTCGACAACTCGAGTGCTTTGACTTCTATCGAGGCTTTTTTGTCCACGTCGGGTACCCGTAGTGACGTCACATTTCACATTTCACAGCGCGCGGGGCAGCTTTTAGCTTTTAGTAGACGCTACAAAATGGATTCCTGTGTGCGCACGGATGTTAATGGAGCAGGCCGTCTTGTCAAAAAGGTAAAACAGTTTATAATTTTATAAAATGCGCTACTTCGTGTTGACTTTCTTTGTAGTAGATTGTGACAGCAGAGGGCAGTGTTGCAATGCAGGTCCCATATTATAACACGGCCGAAACGGCTTCCTGTCTCTCGTTTCACAAACAAAAAAAAAACAAATATTCATCTCTCTAGAGCAGGGGTGGTCATTAGGTAGATCGCGATCTACTGGTAGATCTCTGAGGTAGTACTGGTAGATCGCAGCATGACATAAAAAAAAAATGTCTGTTCAGTGCCCTGAGATTACTTCTTTTGTGAATTGACGCTATATAAATTAACTGAATTGAATTGAATCTTAGAATATCTTTACTCAGCAAACACAACAGTTTAGGTCAAAATACTATAATTTTAAAGTCAAAGTACTGTGCTATAGTTCATAATTTCTTATCTGGCAACCTGAATGACATGAAAACTACAGCATTTTTCATGTAAACCAGCTTATTTTTTGTTTTATTACCCCCATAAACATTGAAAAATCACTAATGTGTCCACAGGTTGTTTTCGTGTAAACGGGGCCTTATAGGTAGATCACTTTGACTTGATCATTTCAAAAGTAGCTCGCATGCTGAAAAAGTCTGAACACCCCTGCTCTAGAGCTACCAAAAATCAATAAACACAATCTCTAAAAGTAAACCTAAATTGCACAGCTGCAGGCGGTGGTACGGTGTGGCTGTGGCCCCATTTGTTTTTTAAGTTTCGGTTTTCATCGCCTTATACTTTCACTTTTAATATTATTAATATAACTAATAGTTTTGTTTTTCCTGTGACTTATGTGCAGTATGATAAATGATAGGAGCATAATAAATGCTCCCAATGCTTTGTTGGTCTTTTTTTTCTTTTTGTAAAGACGTTTTTAGGCATTTATATTTATTTATTTATTTTGCATCGTAAGACACTGTGACGTCATCGGCTACTCGAGCGTCGTTCGAGTTTTTTTATGTTAATGTCGAGGTTAAAAATTATGTACTCGTTCAACCCCTAGTGTGTGTACAGGAAAAATTTGGACCAAAGTTTTTTTAATATTTATTTTATTTTATTTTACTACAGATACAGTTACAATTATAAGAATGTGAACAAAAAGAACAAGGAAATTTGGACCAAAGTAGAAACTTTGGTCCAACTTTGGACCTACTTTGGTCCAAATTTTTCCTGCAGGTGGCGGTAAAACAACGGCTGCTAATAAAACCCACGAAGAAGAAATCCGCTCTGACTGGAATCTGGAGTAAACAAGGCAAAGAAACAGAAAAGAGAAAACGTTGCGTTTGATTCCGGTTCTGTTGTGTCTCTGGTCTGTTTTGTATTGGTTAACTGGACCCGAGTTCGGACTCGGTTGGACTTCGTGTCCTCTGGACCCATTTTGTCTCCGAGTTTCAGCGGAGCGAAATAATGGAAGCTAACAAGGTGAGCTTCCCCTCTTTTTGGTAAAAGTTCTTCTTCTTGGGCTGCCTGCGCAGCTGTTTCTCCATGTTGTGACACCCATAGATATCTGGTGACACCGGCTTCATGCCGGCTGCGTCTCTGTTGCTCTCGAGTTTAACAACGTAAAGCATGTGTCGCAAACCCGCGCGTGCGTCAAACATAAAGCAGCGCCGTCATCTCGCAAAACCACAATATGAAGCTTCTTTGCGACCGTTATTTTTTTATTCTTATTTATCACGATAGAGACGATAGAAGGAAAGTAGCACGATAGACACGTTTCTATCGTCCCCACAATATATATCGTCATATCGCACAGCCCTATGTGCACTGGCTGACCAGTAAAATGAGACATGTTCAGCACACACTCTACAACCCCTGGCTGAAATCATACAATCACCAAATCTATTTAAAAAAGCTATTATAGCCCACTACAAGAATTGTATTTCCTTTTTATGCTTCCTGGCACAATAAGTTTGAAATTTAGTAAAACTACCATCTTGTGGTATCTGTGATTTTTTAAAAATATTTACAAAGGAAAACATTTTAAAGACCATCCTCCATGCGTAGTGATTCCATAACGTATGCTCGGAATGGCATGTGTAGCTCTGCAAATCATCACTTCATGTTTCTGTGATGCTGGTTTCATTCATGAAAGCTCACGTTGTCATGAGGCCCGGTGGGCTCGATGGTGATTTATGAACAGTCAAAGGAGACTCAACTCATGAGCCAAGTTTCAACTCGAGTTGAAACTTGTTGCCCCATTTCACATTATTTAGTGAACGGGGTGCTACAATTTAAAAACGGATCAAAATGTAATGAAGTGATTGAATAAGCAATTTATCATGTCAAATAGTTGTGTTTAATAAGTTTCTCTTAAAAATCAGTTGTCTCTCAGAAGAAGTGAGACGTCGATCTCCAAATAATATGTGCTCTTACCATGCAGGGGATGCCTCATGCCAGGCTGCTGTGGTGGCAGACCTTGCTGTGGGGGAATTATGCTGCCCACAGCTGCCACTGGGGCAGCAGCAGCATGGGCCTGACTGGACCTGGGTATGAGACGCTGGTAACGAGGTAACTGGGCCTTCATCTCCTCCTGGTTACAGAGACGACACACAAGGCAAAGGTTCAGAACTACAGAAACTACGGAATCCTTTTTTCAGTACAGAGAAACACTCACAAAAACGTTGAAGAATTGGGCACCAATGTTGGCGTGCCCTGATTTCAGACTGAGGAAGAGAAACTACTCAGTGCTATTATAACTATACAAACCAAATGTATAACTTTATAACTATACAAACCAAATGTATAACTATACAAACCAAATGTTTAACTTTATATGTTTGGAGAGATGATCCTTGATGAACATCTAAGCTTTTTGTGATTTGTGTTGTTATGCAGAAACTGCCTGCTGGTAATTTGTAACTATAGTCAAATATCACTGAACATACTATATAAATCAGTTACTTACTGTGAAAAGGGCAAAACGGAAAGCTCAAGCAACTTACCAGTGAGATATCCTCATCAGGGTGGATCAACTTACTAGTTGCACTCGTAGTGGTGAGGGTGGCAGGCTTACTGGTCACTGTGGCTGGGGGTTTGGCCACAGTGCTACTAGAGGGATTAGAAGAAGAGGAGACAGAGGGCTGGGTGTAGGCAGGGAATGTTGCTTTGGGAGGGTCAGAGGAGGCGGAAGTGTTGAGTGAACTTGAAGCTGTAGCTCCTGAAGAGCTTTGCTGAGCCTGTGAAAAAACACACAACATGTAGCTAAACCAGACCACACTTGTGATTTATAAAGCCTCTAACATGCAAAAAGAAATAAATGAATAAAAGCAATATAGAGAAACAAGCATCAACATATTATACCTTGGAACCAAACATCATAAATAATATTTTTCTTTAAATTAGAGTCTGTTTTTAAAAACAATCAGTTGGACAAGATATTAGCAAGTTGATTACTGGATCTGAAACACTAGAACATCGTTTCATATGCAGGACACACGCAGCAAAGACTACAAACAATGAAAACATCAGTTTACAGTAGTCCCTCGATACTTTGCAGTTCGACTTACTCACTCTTTCGCAGGTGTTTAAGATTGTACACGACACATGTTTGGCGATGGGAGAACGACAGACCCCATCCCGTCCTTTCTCGTTCTGAGGCTGTCTGTCACAGCAGAGGACGGACAGCCTCAGAAATAGAAAGGAGGGGGTGGGGTCTGTCTATCCCCATCGTTACTGTTCAGACTGTGGGCGCTGAGACCTGAGTGAGCACCATGGACTGTTTATTTAACATATTGAAGCGCGACCTGAACAGAGTCTTTGGTCCAGCCCCATGGTGAACACTGAGTGGGCCAGGCCACCGGGAAATGTCCCAGTGCTCCCGATGGCCAGTCCACCCCTTGTGTCGTGCCAAAATGTGATGGCCTGTCAAAAATCGAATGGCGTCAAGGGAGCATTTTTGACCAATAAAGTGTATTTATTAAGGAAAAGGTAAACGAGACACACCTTTGCTTTAATGTTGAGCAAACAAATCATTTTTAGGTGTTAATCTTGTTAAATTTCAAAGAATTGAAACAGCGAGTCCTCTCGTACATGCTCCCGTGGCAACAATCAATTTTTGGCAGGCCATCACTTCACTTTTTGGTACGACACCGGGATTGGCTCAGTAACCGTAGCATCAGTTTGTCTGCTCTTTCACTGTGCTCTTTTAGAGCATTTAGAACATTGTTAAGAACACTGCAAGAGTGTGGGAAGGGTTTACAAAACTTTAAAATATACAGTGAAGAAAATAAGTATTTGAACACCCCGCAACTTTGAAAGTTCTCCCACTTAGAAATCATGGAGGGGTCTGAAATTGTCATCTTAGGTGCATGTCCACTGTGAGAGATATAATCTAAAAAAAATCTGGAAATCACAATGTATGATTAAAAAATATATATATATTTGTGTGTTACTGCTGCAAACAAGTATTTGAACACCTGACAATCAGCAACAATTCTGGCCCTCAAAGTTCTGTTAGTCCACCTCTAAAAAGTCCACCTCCACTCCACTTTTATTCTAAATTAGAAGCACCTGTTTGAGGTGGTTAGCTGCATAAAGACTCCTGTCCACCCCACACAATCAGTAAGACTCCAACTACTAACATGGCTAAAACCAAAGAGCTGTCCAAAGTAGGGCTGAACGATTTTGGAAAATAATCTACCGGTAATTGCAATTTTTTTTCTATAAATTGCAATTGCGATTTAAAAAGTGATTTTTTTAAAAAGATGTTCTCAAGTATTTTTCAACAAACAGAAGCAATAGATCAGACCTGCTCATTACGTCGATCGCGATCGACTGGTCGATCGCAGCGTGACATTATTATTTTTATTTTTTTTCCCCCACAGCGTGACATTAAAAAATTGTCAGCCAATGAAACATCCCGTTACTTGATTGACATGCAGGGCAACCAATCAGATGACAACTGCAAACATCCCGTCACTTGATTGACATACACAGCAACCAATCAGATGAGAGCTTTAGGTCACGCTCATGCAGCTTCTAAAAACAATGGCGCGAAGGTGGAAGTTGAACGCAGCAAAACATACTAAGCGAAAACAATCAGATTTCGGACTGTTCATGGAAAATACGACATCGACTTCCCACCGAAAAGCCAGCTGAGAAAGAGAAAGGTGCACTAAAATCCCTGTTCGGACAGCAGCAACTTCAAAAGCGATTTGCCGCCACCATCTTCCGGGTGAGTGACGCTGTGTTGTTTCTCTGCACGCTTAAACATACTGGTTGGGAGCTGACGTGGCTTTATTATTAAAATCATACGAGACACTTTTCATACAGAATAACCTCCTTGACTACTCTCCGTTCTCTGCACGTTTCCCTGTCCCGTAGCGCGAGCGTCTGCATAACACACTTTCGCGCTGCGTTCAGGGACAGTCGGTAAAATACACCGCTGTAAATCTCTCACAACTGTAGTTATCAACTGGTGGCCTGTGGACCACTTCAGATTTGCTGGAGGGGGCTTTTAGAAATGACATTTATTAAAGTAAAAAATATCTAATGATTTTTTTTTTTACATTTATTAAAGTAAAAGACCAGATTCTTATAAAGAAGGGGGTGGGGATCAGTTTCATTTCATTTCATTTATTCATTTGTATAGCACTTTACACAACCACGGTGATGGTGACTAAAGTGCTTAACAAAAAACAGTGCAGTACAGTAAAAGACAACAGATTAAAAATCAAGAAAACACAACATAATAGCAAAAATAAAACCAGAAATGTCACCACATATTTAATTACTAAAAGCCAGTTGGAATAAAAAAGTCTTAAGCTTCGATTTAAAAAGGCCAAGTTCAGTAATCTGACGTAGCTCAAGCGGGAGCGTATTCCAGAGTAGAGGTGCGGCCGCAGAAAAGGCACGGTCACCCCAACGTTTATATTTTGTCCGTGGAACAGAGAGCAGGAGCTGTCTGACCTCAGAGACCTGGAGCGGGCAGGGAAACTTAACAACTCTGTTATATTTCTACCATATATTTTTAAAATAAAATTTAAAAAATCTATATTGCTGTCACCATCACCCCATTTGGTCCCTACGGTCGACCAGGTGCCCATGGGCACCACGTTGGTGACCCCTGATTTATTACATGTGTTGTGCAATATTTGCTTATTCAGTTATGCAAGGTACATCAACATAGGTACATTGTACATAAAAAGAATCCTTAATACATTTGAAGATAATTATATGTTTTGCATTTTTGTATTGGGTAGATCTTTTGGACTTGTTTTTTTTTTATAAGTAGCTCGCATGCTGAAAAAGTGTGAGCACCCCTGCAATAGATCAATCTGTTTTATAATAAACAATGTCAGATTCATTTAAAGCAGAGATTACAATAAAGCAAACAAATCTACCAGTATGCCTTTTCTTTTCACCATTTCTATTTTTTCTTGTTTCATAAACATAAGAGTAAACATGTTAAGTGAACTTCTTAACTACTGTCTGAACTTCACATGACAGTTAAATAAATATAAAAATTAGATATAAAAAAAATTACTGTTTGAAGTTCAAACTGTTTGGTCAGTGATCCCTGTCGGCTGATACTTTGCTTACTTGAAGTTGAAGCACTGTTTGTTCTCATTCTAGTGTAATGGACCAGACGGTGGTGCAACCATCGTAAATGTCTTTGTGGTGTTTTTTTAAAGTGTTGATAAAGATTTGTGTCACGTGACCAGTCAAATTGCAGCCTTCGCAATTAGAAAATCTCATTTTATCATATTGCGATATTATTGCAAATGCAATTAATTGTTCAGCCCTAGTCCAAAGACACCAGAAACAAAATTGTAGACCTCCACAAGGCTGGAAAGGGCTACAAGGCAATTGCCAAGCAACTTGGTGAAAAAAGATCAATTGTTGGAGCAATTATTAGAAAATGGAAGAAGCTAAAGACGACTGTCAATCTCCCTCGGACTGGGGCTCCATGCAAGGTCTCACCTCGTGGCGTATCAATGATCCTAAGAAAGGTGAGGAATCAGTCCAGAACTACACGGGAGGAGCTGGTCAATGACCTGAAGAGAGCTGGCACCACTGTTTCCAAGGTTACTGTGGATAATACACTAAGACGTCATGGTTTAAAATCATGCTTGGCAAAGAAGGTTCCCCTGCTTAAATCAGCACACGTCCAGGCCTGTCTTAAGTTTGCCCATGACCATTTATTTGGATGATCCACAGGAGTCATGGGAGAAAGTTATGTGGTCAGATGTAGGGCTGTATACCGAACAGAGGTTCTTTTATGGCACTGACTGAATGGTCGATGTATGGGTTGAAACGTCACTCTTCTTTCAGTGTCAAGTTTCGGTATTGGATGAAACATGTCACGTGGTTTCAGCATGCAGGCCGGTAAAACACAGACATATGACAAACAGACTATGTGTTTACACCCAGAGCTGTACAGAGGTGCCTTACAGCTTGTATGTCTATGCTGCTGGTTACGCCCACAGACCGGGGTTCACGTGTACAGCGCGTATATCGTCAAATGGCTTCAAGTTACAAGTGGAAAGTTGTTCCGTGTTTGCAAGGGGAGAGGAGCGCAGCTTTCCCCCTCCTCTCAGTGTTAAAGTCAGCCTGTGAGTGTTGAATGGCTTGATTCATTATCTCAATGACCGGACTCCTCTTCATCAAAGAACTCTCAAGGACAAAGCTGTGTCTGGGATTTCAGCTGGCAAGTTTACGCTATACGTGCATCGTGGTGAGTTAAAGTGTGGAGCTTTATTTTATGGCTATGTAGCTAGCTAAAATCAGAAGCTAACTAAAGATTGACAGTAAATATAAAGCTTGTAAAAATGTGCTCATCCATCCGGTCAGCAGGTTAAACTGTTCATCGTTTATTCATGTTCTCCTCACAGGAGCCTCTGACCCGAACAGAGACAGACACAAGTAAAGCGAGATTTTTTGGGAGGCACTGCCTATTTCTACAGTGGAGGCTGCATGGTGGAGGTAAGTAAGCTGTAAAGGATATTGTTGACCAGTTAAGCTTTTATCTCTCAGCCTAGATAATGGTTTTTGAGCAATAATAACACAACCATGTTATTGTTGATGTTTTGTGTTCTAATGTCAATTAGGGAGATGATAAGAGCCCTAAACCCAGAGAAGAATCAGGAAGAGACACAGAGGTGCAGAAGTCTGCCATCAACCCTAACCTCAGTGAATCCAGTGACCTGCTGGTGGAATGTGAAGGACACTGTGCCAAATGCTATCAAACTTGGCAACCAGCTTTCTGTGTGTGCAACAAGCATCATCCACACCCTCAGAGCAAACATTTTCTACTGCTGGAGACACCATCAGCCAGGAGCAAGCTTGTTTGTGTCCAGAGAAAGCAGACATGTTGATATTTTTGCAGAGACATTGTTAAGTGAAAAGGTCCTCAGTGTGTAGCAGTGAGCATTAGACACTGACATGTCACTGGTTTGCAGCTGTTCTTTTGACCTGGAAATTATTTATTTTTATGTAAGAAAACAGCTTGGAATGGAAAAATACCAAAGTTAAAAAATAAAACTCACGATGTAACGTAATTTTCTCCTTGTTAGAATTAATAATTACAAAATTGGTACAGAAAAAAGAACCGTCCAGGAACAGACACCGACGTTAAGGTACAGATACCCCCCTTTTTTTTTTTTAAAGAAAGGTAGCCAGCCCTAGTCGGAGACCAAAATAGAACTTTTTGGTCTTAATTCCACTTTCCCTGTTTGGAGGACGAAGAATGATGAGTACCATCCCAAAAACACCATCCCTACTGTGAAGCATGGGGGTGGAAGCATCATGCTTTGGGGGTGTTTTTCTGCCCATGGGACAGGACGACTGCACTGTATTAAAGAGAGGATGACCGGGGCCATGTATTGTGAGATTTTGGGGAACAACCTCCTTCCCTCAGTTAGAGCATTGAGATGGGTCGTGGCTGGGTCTTCCATGACCCAAAACACACAGCCAGGAGAACCAAGAAGTGGCTATGTAAGAAGCACATCAAGGTTCTGGGGTGGACTAGCCAGTCTCCAGACCTAAACCCTATTCATTCATTCAACCTTTATTTATACAGGCTAGCCTCGTTGTGTCACGGGGACTCATTTACAAGAGGGACCTGTCTCACTCACACCAAACAACCATCCACTCTCACACTCACACCTAGGGTCAATTTAGAGTCACCAATCAGCCTAACAAGCATGTTTTTTGGTCTGTGGGAGGAAACCGGAGTACCCGGAGGAAACCCACGCATGCACGGGGAGAACATGCAAACTCCACCCAGAAAGGCCCCGGACCGGGATTTGAACCGGCAACCTTCTCGCTGAGAGGCAGCAGCTCTACCAGTTGTGCCACCGTGCTGCCCGTGCTAGAAAATCTTTGGAGGGAGCTCAAACTCTGTGTTTCTCAGCGACTGCCCAGAAACCTGGTTGATCTAGAGAAGATCTATGTGGAGGAATGGACCAGAATCCTGCTGCTGCTGTGTGTGCAAACCTGGTGAAAAACTACAGGAAATGTTTGACCTCTGTAACTCCAAACCAAGGCTACTGCACCAAATATTAACATTGATTTTCACAAGTGTTCAAATACTTATTTGCAGCAGTAACACACAAACAAACTATTTAAAAAATCATTCATTATGATTTCTGGATTAAAACATTTTTTTGATTACCGTATTTTTCGGATTATAGGTCGCACCTTTTTATGGGTTTTTTCAAGGCCTGCGACCTATAATCCGATGCGACCTATTTATGGATTTTTTTCCATATTTTTAGACAAATTTTTGACTCAGATATCAGCCTTTTTCACTTTGCCAGAAAAATTGTGCAGTACCACTTTCGGCCACTAGGGGCGCTGTGGCGCTGTGCATTACCACTTCCAGAGGAGTACACCGACCCATGAAGAAGAAGACCGTATGGTCCAGCTCATAGATATCTTATATAGAACACTAGATACCCCATGGACTGCTCTCGCCTATTGGAGCCGACGAGATTTCAGGCGGCCATCTTGGGGATGTCCACCGCTCCACTCAGCCTTATATATTTGACAGGCACAATAAAGTATCAGCGCATTTAATCAATCATAACACGCTGAATAGTAATCCCATTGTCACTTATTTAAATTTTAGGCATACAGCAATTAAAACTGCATGTATAGGAACATATAGTTTAGCATATTTAAATAATTTTGGTGGAATATAATACTTTAATGTACATGTTTAACAAGATGCAATCAAAGAAGCAATTTATTCACACACACATTTTGTATACATATTCAGATACTGTAATTATATTTATATATATATATATATATTATATACATATTATTATATATACATATTCAGATAAGCATATATATAACTATATATATAACTACTGTATATATATATATATATATATAATATATATATATATATATACATACATATATATACATACATATATATATATACATATATATATA
>JBBPBX010035215.1:19293-32180 GCA_038048925.1 Garcialebias charrua
AATTTTATATTGATATATCTCGCGATATACTTTTATTCAATAACGATAATATGAATTTTAAGCATATTTTCGATATTTTGATAGGATTTTACAACGTTTCACTGACACTTTTCTTTTTCTGTTCGGGTTGAAGCGGCTGCTTCAGTTTCAACCCGGACAGAAAAAGCTGTGACACAAAAACGTAAGTGCGTGGTGACGTGGATATTACGCAGCGCTCGACTCAGGCGTTAGCGGTAGCAGGCTAAGCTAAGCTCCAACGAGCGTTAAGTTTTCGCTTCAAAACGAGTGCCCATGACCGTCAGAATGTGACTGAACAAAGTTTCACAAGCGAAGAGAAAGAGATGACACCACTGATAAGAGAGGAAAGACTAATTAGTCAGTGTGGAAGTGGTTCGGCTTTTTAAGATCAGTTAAACTGCAGGTTTCTTCTGCAGCGAGTTCTCTTTATGCTGCAAAACGTGATGGAGTCGTTCTAACTAGCGGTGGGAACATCTAACTTGTTTAATCTGAAGAGTTTCCACTCGATAGAATATGATGAGAGTCAGAAGATGAAGCACAATAAAGTTTGAGCCAACGTGTCCCTGAAACTACGACATACTGAAACAACCCCCACCCAGCGCTGCATGTTTTGTTTTTTAATTCATTTATTCAAAAGAAAACAAATTCATCAGAAAAAAACACTGAATGAAAAGGTGCAGAGAGAAGAAAATAGTCTTATAATATCTGCCCCTTATTTAAAAAAAAAATACAAAATAACTACAAACAAACAACCATCCCTTGAACAATGTCCAAACTGAAAAAAAAAAACTTAGGTATCCTTCACCTGCACTATACCTTCCCAACAACTTTAATCATCTTTTAAACCATAAATTGTTTTAGAAATATTTATGATGATATCAAGTCAACTTCACAATCCTGTTCCCTGAATTACAACACAGCTCTTTCACACTAGTTCTAAATGGAGGTTTTACAAACCCTTCAGGTTATAATGACTCTCTTTTTTTAAACAAATTTTAATTGAATATTTGGTAGTAATATTTTTACGAGTTTTATACATGACTTGTAAAATACTATGTTCAAACAAAACAAAATTTTAATAATTTCAATTGATGAAATAATATATTTGTTGGGTGACCATAGCACTTCCTATTAATAATTCTTATAGCTATTTTTTGTAAAATAAAAACAGGGTTTGTAATTGTTTTACATGCTTTTCCCCAAACTTCAACACAATAGATTAAATATGGAACAATCATTACATTATAAAATATATTCAAAACGTTGTCATTCAAAAACTCTTTTACTTTATTCAGTAATGTAATTGATTTTGTTATTTTTATTCTTAAGTAATTTACATGAGATTTCCATGTCAGCTTCTCATCATTAATGACACCCAAAAGTTTTAATTAACTATGAATTTCAATGCTGTAAATTTTAAAGTTGTTTAAAGTTAGCGGGTGAACTATTAATATTGACACAGTTGAGCATTTTATGGCAAGAAAGTTCATGCTCAATAATCCAGGTATCAAAGCCAATAATTCTCAGTCGGGTCATCTGGACAGTTTCTTTTTTATAGAAACTGGATGGAGGATGGAGGGTGAAACGTTTCTATAAAAAAGAAACTGTCCAGATGACCTGACTGAGAATTATTGGGTTGAGAATTTTATGTTTATTTGACGGTGATTTCCATTTTTTTTTTGGAGGCTAAATACAAATAAAAGGTTAACATCAATTTATTTGTATAGTTTATAGTTATTTTGAGGCTTTTATATTTTTTATATTGATATCGAATTATATCATTATTGACCGAAATTAAGACATATATCGTGATAAAAATTTTGGCTATATCGTCCAGCCCTAATATATATATAAAAAAATTTAAACCAATTTTATACAAAATCCAACACAAGTATGCAGGCTTGTGTGAGTTTTCTATTTAAATGTGAAAACAGTTCATAAAGTATCCTATTATGAAGTAATAAAATTAAAATGAGGCCAGTTTGTTGGATATGTAATTGATTTTTAAAATTTTAATAAATACTTCCATTTGCTTTAACTTTTTTTTTCCTTTAATTTTTATTATCAAGTTGACTCACCATATTTCTTCTCAGCAACTTGCCTGAAAACATTTGGTGGATTTGAGAAAATTGTCACACCGTAAAACTGGAAGGGAGCTAAAAGAAGTGGCTAACAAACTGCTAGCATGACGTAGTTAACTAGTTTTACTCCTTGTGTTAGTATTATTATTCACATATTGGCAAAATAAACGACTGGAAAACTGCAAAAACTAGCCATTTTTTGTTGTTAGTACAACGACCAGTAAACTTCAGTTTTATGTTAGTTTTTGTCAAAACTTGGAGCCGCTGCAGAGGGGCCAAAGAGCCACATGTGGCTCCAGAGCCACATGTTGCAGACCCCAGTCCTAGGGCATGCTTGTGTTTTCTCCCGTTTCCTCCCATAGACTAAAACATACATGTTGGTTACTTGGTTTAATTAGTAACTCCAAGATGTCCTAGGTGTGAGTGAGTGTGAGAATGGTTGTCTTGTTTGTCTCTTTGTGGCCCTGTGATGGACTTGCGACCTGTCCAGGTTGTCCCCCTCCTCTCATGTTATGACTGCTGGAGATGAGCACCAGCTCCCCTGCACCCCAGAAGGAAAAAACAGTTCAAGAAAATGAATAGATCGATGTTTATGTCATGTAAATGACCCAGAGTTAGTCATCTTAGCTTGTTATCATTTGCCGTGCACAAAGGCAGATGAACTCAGTTATCAAAACATTGTCACAATCACGTCTGTAAATAAGGGGATGGTTTATTTCTTCCATTGTCCAGTCTTTATGGACCTCCAAGATGACCTGAGAAATGTAATGTTCTCTAGTTCTGCATGTGTAGTGTTTTGGGTATGCACTGCACACTACAAGATACCACTTACAGCCCCATCTTATGTTTCAATTATACTTTATTAACATTTTATAACACTAGTCTGAATTTATAATAAATTGTTTTTAAAGCCTGTCCATTCAGTCTTTCTGCTAATTTCAAAGTGTGTTGTAAGAAATTACAACCTTAATCCTAGCAGGTTCAAATGAAGGCAGCTGGACTTAAAAATACGAGGCATCATCAACATAAGTGGTGAGATTGTGCTGTAGGTTAATGGTTTTCTGGAGGGATTTTTTTTTCCAATATACAGTATTTACTGACTGTACTTGTAATCAAGTTAGACTGCAACTAGTTTGAATGTTCATGCTTTACTTTCTAATTGATTTGATTGTGTTTAATAAGAAAATCCAATACACAATTGTAAACTTTGACACTATTTAAATGTGAACCAAGTAACTCTAGATAGGAAAACACAATTCAAATTTAGCTGCTCTTCCTCAGTTGAGATAAAGTAATGAAGTCAGCTGTTTTGGTTTGATATTCTTAATTTATGTATTATTCACTGGTGAACTAAAGTGAGAAAAAAAAAGACAAGTTCTGTAGCAGAAGACATTTTGCTTTCCCAGTGAAGAAATGAAGAGCGTGGCTTTCCACGTTTTGAACTGGACGAGATGCTCATCATCTTCTACTACAGAACATAAGTTTGTTTTCTTAAATCTTTATCAAATATACTATGAGCATGTAGAATATGGTATAGTACAAGCAGTCTTTGTGATATTGATATTGCACTCACTATTATTATGACAGTGTATTTTTTAATATTTGGTGCAGGTGTGACACGTAACTATCGACCTCTTCTTATACCAATGTCTCTCTTCCATAAGTCTTTTTGAACAATACCTGATTTTAGGGATGCACGATATTGGATGTTTGGCTGATATCCGATATGCCGATATGTTAAAACTTGTTTGGCCTATAACCGATACAGATATTTTATGTAACTTTCCTGTGTCAGAACATAGCGCTCTAATTTAGGCTTATTTGTTACAAAAATTGTGTAACAGCTGTAAGACCTGACATATATTCACTAACAGTCGTATGATATGCATAGCACTTTAACTTATATTAAGAGTCAGAGTCAGAGTCAGAGAGAATTTATTGTCATTTGCACCGCATGTAGTACATGTGTTGAAAACGAGATTATGTACACAGGGTCCCAGTTACATCCAACAACAAATGCAAGAGAAAAACAATAATAACATCTAGGATTAACTAAGAGAGACATCAGCTAGTAATACACTAAGCCCTAATGTAGTAGAAAAACATCATTATAAACAGCAGCACGAACATGAGCAGATGGTCACAGATGAACGCAGATAGTCACAGATGAACGCAGCAACAAGAAACAGATCAGCATCAGCATGATGTGACATTTTGCAGTGTTTATTCTTATTATTTATTTATTCATGAGTCTGACAGCCTCAGGGTAGAAGCTGTTCCTCAGTCTAGTGGTTCTACATTTGATGCTCCTCAACCTCCGTCCCGAGGGGAGTGGTGCAAAGAGTGAGTGTGCTGGGTGAGTGAGGTCTTTCATGATGCAGGTGGCTCTTTTTCTGCATCTGGAGGTGTAAATGTCTGTGATGGTGGGGAGACTGACTCCCACAGACTTCTGTGCAGCCTTCACCACTCTCTGTAGAGCTTTCCTCTCTGCAACTGTGCAGCCTCCATGCCACACGTTGATGCTGGAGCACAGGACGCTCTCCACTGCACACCTGTAGAACGAGGTGAG
This sequence comes from Garcialebias charrua, assembly GCA_038048925.1. NCBI lineage: Eukaryota > Metazoa > Chordata > Actinopteri > Cyprinodontiformes > Rivulidae > Garcialebias > Garcialebias charrua. The sequence continues at coordinate 23,962 of JBBPBX010035215.1, forward strand.
GACTGAGCTTCTCAGACCAGCTCGTCTCAGCCGTCTGAGGAAGTAGAGTCTCTGATGACCTTTCTTGATCAGGCTGGTGGTGTTGTTGCTCCAGCTGAGGTTATCATTCATGTGTACACCCAGGTATTTGTAGCTGGAGACCACCTCCACCGCAGATCCACCTATATACAGTGGGGTGTGGGTGTGTTTGTTCCTTCTGAAGTCCACAATCATCTCCTTCGTCTTCTTCACATTCATGTGAAGGTTATTCTCTTTGCACCAACTCTCCAGATGTTCCACCTCCTGTCTGTAGCTGGATTCATCATTATCTGTGATGCATCCCACCACAGCTGTATCATCTGCAAACTTAACAATATGACAGCCTGGATGTGTGGCTGTACAATCATATGTGAGCAGAGTAAACAGAAGAGGGCTCAGCACACATCCCTGAGGAGAGCCAGTGCTGAGGGTGATGGTGGAGGAGGAGAAGTTGTGGATCTTCACGGACTGTGGTCTGTTTGTTAAGAAGTCTAAGACCCAGTTACAAATAGAGGGGCTTAGTCCAAGTGTGGATAGTTTGTCTATCAGAGTTTGGGGGATCATGGTGTTGAAGGCAGATGTGAAGTCCACAAAGAGCAGACGCACGTATGAGTCCTTCTGATCCAGGTGGGTGAGAGCAGTGTGGACCACGGAGGAGATGGCGTCCTCTGTTGATCGGTTCTCACGGTATGCATATTGATGAGGGTCCTCGTTGATGTTGACGGCTGTCTTGATGTGGGACATGACCAGTTTCTCAAAACATTTAGCGACTATCGGGGTGAGGGCCACCGGTCTATAGTCATTCAGACCAGTCACTGTGGAGCTTTTTGGGACTGGGATGATGGTGGCAGTCTTCAGGCAGGTGGGAACTGACTCCAGTGCAAGTGAGGTGGTGAAGATGTCAGCCAGCACCTCACAGAGCTGGTCCGCACATTCCTTCAGAACTTTCCCTGGGATGTTGTCTGGACCCGTAGCTTTATGAGGGTTGATCCTTCTGAGACTGCCTCTCACTTCTGCTGCGGTCACTTTGAGGTGCTCCTCGTCTGGTGATGAGGTGAGTCTGGTGCTAGTTGGTCTGTTTGGATCATCAAAACGTGCATAAAACTTATTGAGGGCATCAGGCAGGGATGGGTCCCTGGGGCATTGTTTGCTTTTGCCCTTGTAGTCTGTTAAGCATTTGATGCCCTGCCACATGCTCCGTGGATCATGTGAGGTGAACTGTCCCTCGATCCTCTGTGCATACGCGGCTTTGGCCTTCTTTATGCCATCATCCAGTTCTCTCCTGCACTTTCTCAACTCCTCAGTGTCTTTAGACTTGAATGCAGTGTCCCTGGCTGCCAGCAGGGTGCGGACATCCTTATTTAGCCAGGGTTTTTGATTGGGGTAAAATTTAACACACTTTCTTATGGATACATTTTCAGCACATGTACTGATGTAACCCAGGACAGAGGAAGCATAAAGTTCCAGGTCAACTGAATTTCCATTCGTAGCTGCCTCTTTGAAGACAGACCAGTTTGTGTTTTCAAAGCAGTCTCTTAGCATGGGGGAACTATCTTGGCGCCACGATGTGATCACTCTTTGTTCTGGCATCGAACGTCGGAGTGGGGGGAGCTGTCTAGGGACCAATAGCAGGGAGCGATGGTCGGAAGCCCCGATCGGTGGGCGTGGCTTCGCCGTGTACGCCCCCTTCACATTCGTGTAGACCTGGTCTAATGTCTTATTTCCTCGTGTTTCTGTGAAAACGTGCTGATTGAAGGTTGGAAGGATGACACGTAAATCCACGTGATTGAAGTCCCCGGAAACAATGAAAAACCCCTCAGGATATTTACACTGCAGCGAGGTGAGTAAGTCATGAATTTCTTCCTGGGCGTCTTTAGCATTAGCATCGGGGGGTATGTAAACATTGCTTATTATTATCGCTGAATAGTCGCGGGGGAGGTAATGTGGCCTACATCTTATTGTTAAAAGCTCCACAGCAGCTGAGCAGATCCTGCTGATAACGGCACAGTTCGTGCACCAGTCTTTGTTAACGTAAATGCAGACGCCTCCACCTCGCGTTTTCCCCGTAGTCTCGATGCACCGGTCCGTTCTGAAAAATAGTTTATTATCCAACTCGTAAACAGAGTCAGGAGTGTCTTCATTGATCCATGTTTCCGTGAGACAAAGCACCGAACATCTCCTCATCTCCTCCGACGTTGTTACTCTCAGACGAAGCAGGTCCATCTTGTTGTCGAGCGAACGCACATTGGACAGAAATAAAGCCGGCATCGGGGGTTTACCGGTTTTAGCGTCTGCTCGTAGTCTCGTCATGATTCCTGCTCGACAGCCACGTTTTTTCCCTCGAGAGCACCGCTTTCTTTTCTTTCCTCCGCGCATCTGCTTCCAGAAAGATGATCTAAGCAGATCCAATCTTCCGAGTTCTGATTTGAGTTCGTTGCTGATTTCAGCTGTGCCTTGTGGTAAATCCGCTCCAATTCTCAACAGCTCAGTTCGGCTATAATTCACCCGCAAAAAACGCGCAGAGTCAGGTACAAAAACACTATTAAAACTACTAAAAACTGGGGATGTTCTGGAAGCCCATGAAGCTGCTACTGGTCTGGTCATCTGCAATGCTTTCTCACTTGTGGAGGCTTGTTCCAGGTTCCAAGCTGCAGTGTAGGATCCTCTGCACTCCTGTGCATGAAGGACAGCCTTTTTAAGTTCAAAGTTTTTGTCTACCCATTGTGCCGTTAGACTAATCATGCTAACGGGGCTAACACTTGACGTCCAAATATCTGTGGTAAAACTCACCCAAACCAGCTATCGGTTATTAGCTTCTCCATGACATTATAAATAACGGCTTGGAACTCTGGCAAGGTTATGTCGGAAAAATATCTGACTGGGGATGATGTAGCGAGGCTCACCATAGTCCAAAAATAAAATCTTCGGAATAGACATCCTCAATGAAAAAAAAAACTTCCAAACTGCAGACATTTTGAAATTTCCTCTCCACTGTGAGATCATGTAGACTTACGTGGCGTCATCACATTGTGCTGGTGCTGCAGGTATCCTTGTCACTGAGTTGTCATACAATAACGTATTTTATATCGGTGAGTTATTTTGATGGAATGGTTGATGTCCAATATTGAACTTTAATGCTAATATCAGCCGATACCAATACCATGCCGATAATATCGTGCATCCCTACCTGATTGATTTAGGGGCCAAGATGGTGTAGTGGCAGGGAAATTGGACTTGGGATCCGAAGGACCCAGGTTCGAACCCGGCCACGGCACACCTTGGGGTGTCTATGAGTGCACATCTATTTTCCCCAGCTCCCCGGGCGCTGACTACGGCTGCTCACTGCACCACCTGGTGGTGGTTGGGTTAAATGCAGAGACCAATTTCGTCTGTCAAGTATGGGAACATACACAGATGACCAAAATGTGACATTTATTTATTTTATTTATTTACATTTATTACATTGAAATTCTTATAGCACAGAAAGTAGTTTTACAGACTTGCACCATCTTCCATAACTTCATGGTGCTGAGACTGACTTTGTTGGTGTTGGTACCTTCTGTGTTACTGCTGTTAAGCATTGGAAGCATTACTGTATACTGTTTGGATGGTTAGTGTGGATCTCTTGGTTGACTTTCAAAATGTTTTAGCTCCACAACCACTTAAATAAGCTCTCCAATCCCCTTCACTAGCACTGAAACTGCTGAGTATGAAGTGAGTGAGTGATTCATTGCATAACGATCCAAAAGAGGCAAAATACATTATTGAAATGTGCATGAAATAAGGCTAAACTCGTTTCATTTTCTTTTGTTTAGATTGAATAAGAGGACAACTTTGAAATGTATGTATGCAAAGCATTGACAGTAGTTAGGTAAGCAGGTGGAACCAAAATAATAGGAGTTACGTAAATGGAATCATGAAAAGTGTAGCTCTGAGGGCAGAGAAAGTAATCGTGCTTCTGACTTCTTCTGATGGGAGCACGCTGTTGATGTTGGCACAATAACAAGCAGCGGTTCAGTTCAGTGACATCTTTTGTCAGCATAGATTATTACTTTCCTCTTTTAGAAAAAAAAATAACCTTCCTTCTATTGTGTTGCTGCTGCTACCTATGTAGCACACTCCCTTTTCTCTTGTTTCAGTCCTAGACAAAAGCTTCATTCCCCATGTAAACACTTCACTGTACTTCATGTACGCATGCTGTAATTTTCTGTCTCGTGCACGTGCACTCCCATTTTTCTGTCCAACTTCTTTATTGTCTGTTTGACCCTGTAAGACCTAAGGTGACAATTGTTTATATCAACATACAAGATATCATCTTTTTAGATGAATCTCCTTCATCCAGAGGAGCGCGTTGGTGTAGTGTGTTTCCAAGGGTGCAGACGTGTTGAGGGGGGAAATGCTGAAATAGTACTGTTAAATTCAAGACGGGCACAATGGTGTCCAAGTGTTGAGAAGTCAGGGTCCACAAAATGTACACTGCAGCTACGAGAGGAAAACTAGGCAAACAGACCCTAAAGTACATGTCATATCACCAGTCGTAGATCCAGACTAGAGTTTTTAGTTTCACAAAAATGCCACTTGTACCATTTACACACATTTGATTGAAGTCTGTCTTATAAAAATAAGATTGAAAATGTGAAATTGTGAATGTATTAGAATTTGTCATTGCAACTGACTGTTATTATTGCTATTAGATATTTGTTATTCCTTGAATGCTTTGTGTTAGAACTATTAGTTGTGTGTGTTTATGGAGTTTTATTTTCTGCTTAAATAGGATAATTTCCCTTTCTCTGCTGTTTCAATAAGACACATGAAGGTGAAAAAGGGTTTAGTAGAGAGCTGGCCTTTTCCAGTGCTGCCATGGTAACCAGAAAGCTCAACATAAAATGCAGGATGGCCTTCTCCGCATGAAGATCTATTAACACTGACTTTGTGCATGTGCCTCACTCTTAAGCACTCTTTTAACCCCTTATTTTCCACTCATGTTCACCCTCCCAATGCCTACTCTTGCTTTCACTTAATGCCTGGATGTTTTCACATTATGTGAAACACAATGTGTCTTATAAAGTGCCTTCAGAATGCACAAACAGATATTCATTCTAACATGATCACTGATGGCAGCACATTTTACACATTTATAGAAAAGTCGAGCCTTTTTTCTTTCTTGTACATTGTTGATTCTGAATCTACAATAGCTATACAGTACAGTAGTCCCTCATTTATTGTGGGGGATCCGTACATTAAAGCCCCGCGATAAGTGAAAAACCGCAAAGTAGGAATATCATACAAGTAGTAAGTAGTAGGGCTGGACGATTAATCGCATTTGCGATAATCTCGCGATATGTTAAAACGCGATTCTCTAATTGCACGGGCTGCGATTTGATTGGTCACGTGACTTGTGAGTGAGCCGAGCAGAGTAACCGCGCAGGCAGGGAGGGGGAGAAGTCAACACCGCTCGCTCCAACACAGTTGCTTCAGGCTCGACAGAAGTCATAAAAGTTAAAAATCCGGGTAAGTTAGCCCATTTAAACGTGTATCTGATCTTAAGAGGCTGAAACACAGAGACAGCGGAAGATACCGGTAAACAGAGCGCGAGCTGGTCATGTGACCGGGCCTGTTTTTGACGCTGCCCTTTTAGCAGCTAGCTCAGCAAGCTAACGTTCTGCGTGAAAAAGCGCATTCATTATCTGATTTTTTTAAAACAGTTTTGTCATTGGTGATATGAATTAATACAGAACCAGTAACGCACACGTTTCGCGCAAGCTGATTTTTTTAAACTAGCGGTGTTTAATAATTGTTAGCTTTAGCATAGCTATTTAGATGAGGTGATGCAATTTCTCATTATTACCAAACCTGGTCGTGATGTCACGACTATTATACTATCCTTTTTATTGTCCGTTTTAAATAAAAATGTTAATTTTTATGTTCAGTAATGTGAAGCTATTTAGTCATCACGTTTTGCATTCACTTATACGTTGACAAACTGGGAAAAGCTAAAACCTGTATATTGTTTTTAACTAACAAAGTGAGAAGATTTTTCTGGTCCTCAATTTTTGCACGCATGTGAGTGAGAGTGTGAATGTGTGTTTTTATTTTTTATTTTGTATTACAGGACATGCACTAAAGGATGACAGAGTGTCAAGAGCAGTAGGCCTGTGCAAGAAGCTGGTGGGGCACTTCTCCCACAGTTGGAAGGAGGAGGCAGCAATGACTGAAGAGGGAGCTCAAACTTTCTGAACACAGCCTCATACTAGACTTCTTAACAAACAGACCACAGTCCGTGAAGATCCACAACTTCTCCTCCTCCACCATAACCCTCAGCACTGGCTCTCCTCAAGGATGTGTGCTGAGCCCCCTTCTGTTCACTCTGCTCACATATGATTGTACAGCCACACTTCCAGGCTGTCATATTGTTAAGTTTGCAGATGATACAGCGGTGGTGGGATGCATCACAAACAATGATGAGTCCAGCTACAGACAGGAGGTGGAACACCTGGAGAGCTGGTGCAAAGAGAATAATCTTCACATGAATGTGAAGAAGACAAAGGAGATGATTGTGGACTTCAGAAGGAACAAACACACCCATGCCCCACTGAAAATAGGTGGGTCTGCAGTGGAAGTGGTCTCCAGCTACAAATACTTGGGTGTACACATGAATGATAACCTCAGCTGGAGCAACAACACCACCAGCCTGATCAAGAAAGGTCATCAGAGACTCTACTTCCTCAGACGGCTGAGACGTGCTGGTCTGAGCAGCCCAGTTCTCACCTCGTTCTACAGGTGTGCAGTGGAGAGCATCCTGTGCTCCAGCATCAACGTGTGGCATGGAGGCTGCACAGTTGAAGAGAGGAAAGCTCTACAGAGAGTGGTGAAGGCTGCACAGAAGTCTGTTGGAGTCAGTCTCCCCACCATCACAGACATTTACACCTCCAGATGCAGGAAAAGAGCCACCTGCATCATGAAAGACCTCACTCACCCAGCACACTCACTCTTTGCCCCACTCCCCTCAGGACGGAGGTTGAGGAGCATCAAATGTAGAACCACTAGACTGAGGAACAGCTTCTACCCTGAGGCTGTTAGACTCATGAATAAATAAAAATAAAATAAAAAATAAACACTGCAAAATATCACATTGTGCTGATGCTGATCTGTTTTCTTGTTGCTGTGTTCATCTGTGTTCATCTGTGACCATCTGCTCATACAAACTCATGTTCGTGCTGCTGTTTATTCCCACTATATTAAGCTTAGTGTATTACTAGTTGATGTTTTTCTTAGTTAATTCTAGATGTTATTACTGTTTTTCTCTTGCATTTGTTGTTGGATGTAACTGGGACCCCGTGTACATAATCTCGTTTTCATCACATGTACCACATGCGGTGCAAATGACAATAAAGACTCTCTGACTCTGACTCATCACTGAATGTCCAACAAGATGGGGATCCAAAGAAATGATGATTGCCAGGGTGCTATAGCAGCTCAAAGCCATTTCTCAGGTGCTGTCATGTGACTGTTCTGCATGCTCCAGTAGTATGCTCCCAATCTGGCAGGATTTTGAGGTGTTGGAGTTTGTTCACAAGGCTCTGCATCCTGATGTTTACATTACGGTTCCAAGAGTTTTTTTTTTTTTACATCTAAAAGATTTAATAAGAACAGATACTAGTTTATTTTGTGTTCACAGAGTTTGAATTCCCAGAATGAGTTGGTTAAAGCAGATTCTCTTTGTTTTTTGCACTTTATTTTTTATGCTGTTACTGGCTGGAAACCAGTAAGTTTAATTTTTTATATCCAATTGTTTATATTTATTTATTAACTGTCATGTGAAGTTCAGACAATTTAATTTTTTACATCTAATTTTTTATATTTGTTTATTAACTTTCATGTGAAGTTCAGACAGTAGTTAGGAAGTTCACTTACCGGTAACTTGTTTACTATTGTGTTTATGAAACAAGAAAAAATAGAAATGGTGAAAAGAAAAGTCATACATTTGCTTGCTTTATTGTAATCTCTGCTTTAAATAAATCTGACATTGTTTATTATAAAACAGATTGATTTATTGCTTCTGTTTGTTGAAAAATACTTTGAAGGTATTAAGAAAAATCGCATTTTAAATCGCAATCGCAATTTATAGAAAAAAATCGCAATTAGATTATTTTCCAAAATCGTTCAGCCCTAGTAAGTAGTAGTTTATATATATATATATA
>JBBPBX010035216.1:0-19565 GCA_038048925.1 Garcialebias charrua
ATCTGCAGTGGAAGTGGTCTCCAGCTACAAATACTTGGGTGTACACTTGAATGATAATCTCAGCTGGAGCAACAACACCACCAGCCTGATCAAGAAAGGTCATCAGAGACTCTACTTCCTCAGACGGCTGAGACGTGCTGGTCTGAGCAGCCCAGTTCTCACCTCGTTCTACAGGTGTGCAGTGGAGAGCGTCCTGTGCTCCAGCATCAACGTGTGGCATGGAGGCTGCACAGTTGAAGAGAGGAAAGCTCTACAGAGAGTGGTGAAGGCTGCACAGAAGTCTGTTGGAGTCAGTCTCCCCACCATCACAGACATTTACACCTCCAGATGCAGGAAAAGAGCCACCTGCATCATGAAAGACCTCACTCACCCAGCACACTCACTCTTTGCCCCACTCCCCTCAGGACGGAGGTTGAGGAGCATCAAATGTAGAACCACTAGACTGAGGAACAGCTTCTACCCTGAGGCTGTTAGACTCATGAATAAATAAATAAAAATAAACACTGCAAAATATCACATCATGCTGATGCTGATCTGTTTTCTTGTTGCTGTGTTCATCTGTGACCATCTGCTCATACAGACTCATGTTCGTGCTGCTGTTTATAATGATGTTTTTCCACTACATTAGGGCTTAGTGTATTACTAGTTGATGTTTTTCTTAGTTAATTCTAGATGTTATTACTGTTTTTCTCTTGCATTTGTTGTTGGATGTAACTGGGACCCCGTGTACATAATCTCGTTTTCATCACATGTACCACATGCGGTGCAAATGACAATAAAGACTCTCTGACTCTGATATATATATATATATATATATATATATATATATATACATATATATATATATATATATATATATATATATATATATATATATATATATATATATATATATAGGCATATAGATCCCTTCCCCTCTAAGGGGGAGGGATCAGAATGCTTTGCCTGTTGAAAAAATTTCTAAGTGCTGTGTTCTACAGAAACTGCAGACTGCACTTTTAAGCTTCTATAATTCAAAAAGTCAGTATTACATTTTGAACATAGTGAAAAGTTTTGAGCAAAATTCAAGGTTCAGTCAGCCTCACGCGTCCCTTAGTCCCTCTATGAATCTGTTTGAAGTATCCACTAGTGTCCAAGTTTATACCTGGTGTGACTAGCACAGCCTGACCAGCCTGAATTGACAAATTCCCCGAATTTGTCGATTCAGGCTTCATTGACAAACTCCCCGAATTTGTCAATGCCGGGGAATTGACAAACTCACCGAATTTGTCAATTCCCTGAATCAGGGACATTTCAGGGAATTCGTCAATTCCCTGAACGCTGACGATTCAGGGAATTCGTCAATTCCCTGAATCGTGCTGTGTGTGCAAAGACACATCGCCTACCTCCTTGTGGTACACTAGAGACCAGATTCATCCGTGTGCACCCGGTGAGGGAGAGGCGTAACGCCGCACCACAGCGTATGCAACGTCCTCCACGCAAGGCTCCCGTTATCCTGAACCCGTACACAGTACCTACAATTTTGAGCGCCATTTATGGGGTTCAGAACGACTACGATTTAGACTCACGGTTCCAACAAAATTTCTGGCTTCAAATTCAATATGTATAGGCTGGAAAACAAACAAACAGAAAGCCTGAATTGTTTTGCACATTTTACTTTCTTATTTTTGTTGATTTTTTTTGTCTGTTACCGTAGTTTTAGCTGTTGAAGGACATGATGCATGATGGGTAATTAAACGGCTGCATGACGTCATCTTCCGCGCTTCTGCTTTCAGCTTTTAGTTTCCACGTCAGGAGAGAGGCAGTGCGTGGAGCGTGAGCATAAAGTCAGTGAGTGTTTTACCTCCAGTGTGGACATTTAACTCATTGTGCACCACATTCATTTATGCTAGACGCTAGATACCGCATTGAGAGCTGCGGCACAGGAATTACGGTCGCCATCTTGGAGAGGTCGGCCATCTTATTTGGTTAAAGCATTGTGCAGCTTATTTCTGTTCAAATCAACGGACTGTTGACGTCAGGTCTCGGGGGATAACTTTTCACAAGTAAGATGAACATATTATGGTTTGTATTTTGTGAATAAAATATTACTGTAGTGTATTTAGGTCCAGCGGCCGCCATCTTGGAGAGGTCCTCCTTTTTATTTGGTTCAAGCAGAAGATGTTTCAGCACTGTACAGCTTATTTCTGTTCAAATTGACGGACTGTTGACGTCAGGTCTCGGGGGATAACTTTTCACACAAGTAAGATGAACATATTATAGTTTGTATTTTGTGAATAAAATGTTACTGTAGTGTATTTATGTCCAGCAGCTGACGTTCTGTTCAGTGTAACACGGTGTTCAGCAGCAACGATGCTCACTGAGATTTGATGACAGGAATATTTTTCAAACAAGCATACTGACAATTTCAGTAGCTTTGGTTCATTATCAACAGATATGCATCAAAAATGGGGTTTTGTTTAAGTTCTAAGAAAAAAAAATAGGGAGAATATAGGAAGAAAATAAGATTGACCACCTTTGTACAATGTTTTTGTGTAGACACTCCCAAATGTCCCGTTTTCATTTAGAAGGTTTTCCAGAGCAAAAGATGTGAAGAAGAGGTGGAAGTATCTGAGGAGGATTCATCTGTGCTGTGAGGATTTAAACTGGAGGGTTTTGACCAAACTGATCAGATTGTCCGACTGAGATAGCAGTTCACCTTCAAAGAGTAGGTGCGTCATTATAAGTCCATCAGTGTTCATAAATGTACATGTTTTATTGTCAGTCACAAGGTGAGATACCTCCATGTGTTTTTATGTACATGTTATAAACTGTAAAGTTCATATTCATGATGCTTTTTCATTTCAGCTTGAAAACTGCAGGACTACAGGAACCTGGACAAAAGCTGGAGCTGGTCTGTCTCTCAGGAAGGTGCAGGTCACACCCACAACCACGGCCTCATGATGTGAGTGTTTCTATTTTAAACTTTGTTTTCACTGACCCTTTATTTACACAGGTAGTGTCATTGAGTCACGAGAACTCATTTTCAACAGAGACCTGTTTAGGGAGCAGATGGTGTGGGGTTAAACAGCAGTTTGCTATTTCAATTGAATAACCTTGTCTGAATCCAAACTGCTGTGGATGGAGGAGTTGATTGAGTTTTTAGAATCTAGACAAATGTTCTGCAGCAACTTTTTCCAATTACTTTAGATAAAACTGGTCAAATTAATATAGGGCGATAGTTTCACATAGACTCGACTTCCTGTTCTGAAAACTGGAATGATTACTGCTTTTTTCCAAGAGCTTGGAAAGATACCTGTTCTGATGGAAAGACTAATGACATGTGTCAATGGTGTAACCAGTTTTTTTTTTTTTTAAGTAAACAACTGTTCATGTTTTGGAATTTGAAAGCTTATTATTTCTGCAACTTTTGCATCCGGAACCTCTTTAATATGAAAGGAATCTGTTGAGGTAATACCGAGTTACTGATTAGGAGAGTCTACAAGTTGAAAATGTTCTGATAATTTTTCAACTGATTGTACAAAACATGAATTGAATTCATCAGCCATAGTGGTTCTATCAGTTATACTGTTGCCATTGATGGTAAATTCTCAGATCAGGTTCCAAAGTGAATTACTGTTAGTTTGAACATTGCCAATTGTTGAGTATAAGATGAGGTTTTTGCTTTACACAGTTCATACTTTGTTCCTTAAGCTTCTATAATTCAAAAAGTCAGTATTACATTTTGAACATAGTGATGTTTTAAGAGCCATGGGTTTTCTCCGGGTACTCCGGTTTCCTTCAACAGACCAAAAACATGTATGTTAGACTGAATGGTAACTCTATTGTCCCTATAGGTTTAGAGAGTGAATGGTTGTTTGTCTCCTCTGTCTCTGTGTCCCTGTGATGGACTGGAGACATGTCCAGGGTGCACCCCGCCCCTCGCACAGTGATTGCTGGACATCGGCACCAGCGACCCCCGTGACCCAAAATGGAAGAAGCGGGTAAAGGATAATGGATGGATGGACATTTTATTCTTTCATCATTAGGTTTACCAAAACACTGCAGTCGTTTTCTAGCAGTCATGTGACATGTATATAAATAAAGGTTGAATGGAAAAAATGGTCACGGATGTTTTTCACTTGTCTAATGTTATAGAACCATGCGAGTTGTTTTGTCTGAATCCAGGCGACGAAACATCTTGTATGCGTTTCCAATTGCTGCTCCTCTTGCAAGACTAAACCTGGGTTGTAAAGATCTAGTTTTCCTTGCGTGGCTTTATTTAATGAGTTGATGAAATGATAATTAAATTATCCAACAACCATGAAAACGTCCTGCCATGACATTGCTCAGGAAGGAGGCAGGTCCTGTGTTCGTGAGATGAACGTAAGCCAGATGTGTGAACCACCCCAAAATAAAAGCATTGTTTAGGCCTATTTGTTGGTTTAAGGTCGTAAGAGACGAATCTTGTACCAACATGGGTTGAACTATCTGGTCTCACAATAAAAGCTGATGTTGAACCATCAGGCCAGTTTTAAAAGACGGCAGTACAAACTGTGCAGGTGAATCCCCTGCACGTAAATTTAGCCCTCAGCTGAACCAAGCACCCGGCTGGAAGATCTCAGAGCTCTGTCAAGGTTATAAGTCAAGACGTAAATAATTGGGTTTAAAACTTTAAACATTACATTTTAAAACCAATCCAAAAACAAACATGAAACCAGCATAAATCTGTTACAGCTGAGGTGATGTGGTCTCACCTGCTTGTACCAGTAAAACATGCAGGAGGAAGACCCTCGCTCTATCGCAGTTCGTTTATCGAGTACTCGCTCTATTGCGGTTTTTCAAAATAAGATTGGACATGACACACAATTGTCTGATTGATGGATGAGCCGCACTATCGGCATGGGATTTTTACTAAAATAAACTTACTACTTGTACTATTCCTACTTTGCGGGTCTTCATTGTGGGGGTTCGGATCCCCCGTGATAAATGAGGGATACTCCAAAAGCAACATCTTTTCTTTTTTTTTACAAAGGCACACAGGAACAACGATCTTTATGTCCCATTGTCTGGAGAACCCAAAAGTGAATTGATTGGCCATAAAGACCATTTGGAGGAAAATGGGGGGAAGCTGAAAGCCTGAAAACCCCATCCTAACAGTGGTACGGGGGTGGCAGCATCATGTTGAGGGTTAGGTACGGTTAGGTACGGTAACAGATATACCATGGCATGTGCAAACTGGGTACCAAACCAAAACTTCCAAAGATGGGGTTGTTCCTAATACTCCATCCCAAGTGGGACGAGAGCACGTGTTGTTAGGAAGACGAGGATTTTTTTCCACTTTTTGCATCGCATTTAGTGTCAAATCAAACTAAGACAGACCTCTGACGAGTTCAAAAATAATCAAAAGAGCTGCAGCAGAACATCGAAGACATTTAAGAGCCTACTTTTAAATTGTGATAATAGTGTTTTTATTGTTACTGATGACAAACTGAAAGGCAGGAAAAAAAGGTGTAACAAATGTTTCTGGTCACGTTTCACTGTCAAAGTAAAAAGGTTGAGTTTGAAATTACACTGGAATAAAATCAAATAAAAACAGTAAAAATAAATAAATAAAAATATTAACTCGGGTTTTGTTCTATAACGGTGGTTCTCAAACTAGGGTCCCTGGACCCTGGGGGTCTGCGAGCCGGTGCTTGGGGGTCCGCAATTAAAACATTTTTTTTACAAGAACGTACATGTTTAACAACCTGTTAAAATACACCAAAATGCAGGAAAAAAAAATATCACATCTACTTAATAAAAAAAAAATTCCGGGGGAGGACCCCCAGCGCATTGTTGGATGCTGAAATAAAAAATTTAATTAAGTGTTTTGAATGGAAAATACTCCATGTTTTAAAGAATAAAAATTGTATTAACTCTATTAAACAGCAAGTAACACAAATATTTCCATTGCATTAAAGAGACAAACTGAAGAAAATTATTTAATAAACATGAGAGTTATGACAGGGTCCCAAGAACTTTTTCTCCCCTGTAAGGGGTCCCTGAACCCAGTTTGAGAACCCGTTCTAGAAGACCGAAGGCCGTATGAAGAGGTGATGAAAGAACCATGATTAAGACAACTTTGCACATCAGACTCCCTCCCTGAACACACCAAAGTGTTCAGCGTTCCACTTTTTACTGAAGTGCAAATTGAAATAAACAAAGCGCGGAATGGAGCGACAAGAGGCAGTAAAAACCTCCAAAAGAAAAAACAACAACAACAACAGCTTGCTTTGTTGTTTTCTGTTAACAGCTTTGTGGATGTGCCTCTCTGCCGAGCCTCAACTTTTAAAGGTTTGCATGTTCTCTCGGTGCATGTGTGGGTTTTCTCCGGGTGCTCCGGTTTCTTCCCACAGTCCAAAAAAACATGCATGTTAGGCTGATTGGTAACTCTAAATTGACCCTGGGTGTGAGTGAAACAGGTCCCTCTTGTAAATGAGTCCCCGTGGCTCAACGAGGCTAGCCTGTATAAATAAAGGTTCAATGAATGAATGAATTTTAGTCACTTCAGATGATGTAATATTAAATGTGTGTTATTATTATACGTTCTCATATAATAGCAATACCTGGGGATCGATCCCCCGGGTTTGGAGTCGACTGCTCTGCCGCTATACTCCATCCCCGTGGAGCATGTCTGAACATGAAAATTTGGATTAATATGGACTAACAGCACAGTGTACAATAATGCCGGGTTCCCACCAAACGCTTTTCGCGCAGCCGAAGCAGCCACTTTACAGGTAGTCCCCGCCTTACGAGCGCTCTTACTTACGAGGTCCCGGACTTACAAGCATGCATCTCAAAAAATAATAAAAAAATTTTTTTTTAATTTTTTTAATTTTTATTTTTTTAATAAATGAATACATGTACAGTACTGTACAGTCACCAAGCACTTAGCCTATCCTAACACAGTTTTTAAAGATGAAGGAGTGAGTTGAATTGTCTCCCTTTCACATAAAGGGAGCTAGCTCCCTTTATGGGAATGGAGCCTGCAGGGAGGAGGGACACAATTCAACTGACTCCTTAACTGTGTTAGGATAGGCTAAGTGCTTGGTGACTGTACAGTACTGTACATTTATCTATTTATAAATAAAAAACAATAAAAAAAAAATACTGTATATACTGTATATTTTTAATAAATAGATAAATGTACAGTACTGTACAGTCACCAAGCACTTAGCCTATCCTAACACAGTTTTTAAAGATGAAGGAGTCAGTTGAATTGTCTCCCTCCTCCCTGCAGGCTCCATTCCCATAAAGGGAGCTAGCTCCCTTTATGTGAAAGGGAGACAATTCAACTCATTCCTTCATCTTTAAAAACTGTGTTAGGATAGGCTAAGTGCTTGGTGACTGTCCAGTACTGTACATGTATTAATTTATTTAAAAAAAATAACCAAAAAAAGTAAAAAAACAAACAAAAATTTTTTTTTTCTATGTGAGCCTACTTATGAATTTTTGACATACAAGCGCCCCCTAGGGACGGAACTCACTCTTAAGTCAGGGACTACCTGTATAGCTTTTATTCTGAACTTTGTCAGTCTCCCGGATGATGAAAACTTATAAGCAAAATTAATATTTTTATGTTTTGCACATGTGAATAAAAACACTGGCCTAAGAACAATCAAGACTTTTAGTTTTTATTTATGTGTATTAGAATGAGTAGTACGGGTTACATCACAATGAAACTACTTCACATTATTAGACATTGAACAGTATTTTAATTATTGAAATAACAACAAAATGAACAAATGTAATTGAACAGCAGATTTATTTATAGAAGATTTTATTTTAACTCATTTGTTGCTGTGTACGACTGCACAAAACTTCTGGACCAAGTCGAGTTTCCATCCATCTCCTGGGAGTCTGCTGGTGATTGAAGATTCTACGACCTGACAGAGTACCTTAACACAGAAATTTTTAGATATGGAGTAAATAATTTCTATGTTTCTCTTTTGTATATATACTCTACAGTCTACACCATGAATGTTTTTGTTGAAAAGCTTATGTAATAGTGTATGTATGATGCAATCAACTGAAAAATGACTTATTTTTTTGTTTTATTCAACCACAATGTAACAGGTAGGTTCTTCAAATGGCAACACATGATTTTCTCAAAACAACAATGTACATATTTCATATTATCTTGTCTTTGAAGATTGCAGAAAATACAGAACTACTTTCTCATCAACTTGTTAATTAACTAAACAGCATGTGTTTCAACTTTGTACATTTTACTTGTGACATTTTCAACAAATTTTCTATTAAATGTCTGCTTTCATTCACAGCACAGACTTGAACTCTGACTATATTAATGTCTGGCTGTGATCTAAATATTCTGATATCCAGATAAGTGATGTACCTTCCACAGTGTGTCCAGTCAGCCTGTCCGTGAGCAGTGAGATAAGACGTTAACTGTGCCTCACCTGTCACTGCTCATTGAGCAATGACAGGTGAGGCATAGTTAACATCTTATCTTGGCAGCTTTTTAAAACATCCTTGGAATGTATCCACCTTTGATGTGCTGCCATGTACGTCAGGTAAAGGAAACTTGTGTGTAAAAAAATAATTAAATCGCTAGCAAGTGTGTTACACCACAACAGAAAACAATAGCGCGGGACCGCGGGCGGAAGTACAGATCAGGCTTCCGCTATGAATTATAGGTAGTCGTGGGAAATCGGGAATAAGGTGGATAAGAAATAAGATTGAGTGATTGATGTAGGCCCACATAGACACACATGCATGCGCGCACACTCACAAGCCCAGAAAGTAGGTTCAACATTTACAAACAAACACACACACACACGTATACATGCACACACACACACACACTGGCCTCCTCGCTGAAGCAAGAGATTGCACATTCCACAAGTAGAAAAAAAGAACACTTTGTTACAGACGAGCTTAAGGCCTCTTAAAACGGAGCTATTAAACTTTTATGAATTTATACCAATCAACCATAAGAAATGTGATGTGATCTTTGTGATCTTTCACACAAACAGGCCTCTTACCAGACAGAGTCCACAGCAGGCCTCACACTCACGCACACACGCAGGTCCACATAAATACACATACATGCACACACACACTAGCTCATCGCTGAAGTAAACATGTACACATTCCTAAAAAGCAGATAAGAAGAAAGAGCAGCTACAGAAAAGAGCTTGTTCAGCAGGAGTTTTTAAAGTATTTAAAAAAGTAATAAAACTATTTTTCTCATACAAAAATAATCAAACACATATGATTATGTAATCCTTTATGTTCTATGAATACTAGAGATGTATAATTACAATATTATGATGATGTAATTAATATATATCTTGTAAGATTCCATAGCAAACTACCGGTAAGGTGTTTCTCCACAGTCTAGGTAAGAAAGGTGAAACAGAGTTGAGACTTGTTCTGACTGAAAATTGGAACATTGCCCAAATTACACAGATGGCAGCATGACTCACCAGCTTCCAGAGGGGAGCTGAAGGGTGATGTAACCATTACCTCACCAGTAACCAATGAGGAGTTAGGAATATGAGGTAAGCCATCTGTGGGGGGAGTTGAAACCCCTTTTTAGACTATAAAAAGGGCTGTTGGAGAGGAGAATTCGGCTGAAGTGGTGAAGAACCTTTGTGGATTATACTGAACAAGACTTGGACCTCTGGAAGCTAGCAGAAGAGTTGGATTATCCGAAAAGAGCATCTATTTGATCAACAGAGGGTACTCTTTTTCTTCAGCCCGGATATTTTCCATTTTCTTCAAATTTGGACAAAGCTTTCAGAGAAGAGCAACAATTTCAACCCAGTTTGAATTGTAGTAAAAAAAAATCTTGCCTTTGGAATAAATCCTTCAGGATTATACTGTGAAGGAATGTAAGGGAAATGCTTCCCTCTCTTGTTCATTAAATTTATATTAAAATTAGTATAACAGCAACAAGCCTACACTGCTTATGAGAGATTAAAATCAGTTACTGCTTGAATTCATACGAGTCCAGACCGGGAGCAAGGCCTATGCTCTGAGAGCTGATTGTTTTGCAAATCTGGAAGATAAGGTACAGCGAGTCCTTGTACCACCTCCTCCCTTGCTCTGAAAGCCGCTTTATCAGCTCGACTGAACCAATGATAATAACATGAATGGATTAAAGCCTGAATCATCTTTTTTTTTTCCTTTTTGAATGGATTATAAAGTGATGGGATTATACCTTATTAAGATTTTATCATTGTTTGATTGGATTAAAGCCTGAATCGTCTTTTTTTCCCTTTTTAATTGGATTACAACACTACTGAGGAAGAAACACCAGTCTGTGGATTATACCAATGATGGATTATAACACAAGGATTTTTCCTGTGGGATTATGGTGGTTTTCCTGTGGGACTATAACACAAAGATTTTTCTATCTGTTGGATTGTAATATTCTGATTGGATTACAACTCAACCCAATTGCAAATTTAACATCTTAATCCCAGCTTGTGGAGACACCTTTGGTAAGCCATGTAATCAATTAACTCTTTAAATGCCAATCATGTATCTGATTTAATCAACCTGTATTAGAAGTGCTTAACGTTGTTACCCCTGATACTATAATTAAAATAACACAAAACGTACACAATCTGGATTTTCATTGACTCACCTGATATTCAATGATGGAAAACTTGGTTCAAAGATAACAACAATATCAATGGAGGTTTTGAATGGTTTTATTAGCCTCAAGAGTATAAACAACCCCCTGGGATCTTATTTTCCAAGATCCTAAAACTAACCAGATCGGCAACAATTGCAAACTACAAGAGGTAAGCTGTCGTTAATGCATGTTTCCCCGTGGGGTGCGATCTGACTCCATTCTGCTAAGGTCAAGCTATTCACGGGGTGAAATGAGGGTGTGACGTACAGATGCTAGACAGTGAACAGTGTGGGTGAATTACCTCAACTCAGCCTTAATCCTAACTGTTCCTAGACACATCGGGTAATACTTGAGTGTAGGGATATGTTAAGGACCCATTACTGGAGTAGGTTGGAGTGAGGACTTGTTGCAAAGTCCTGTGTCTACCTCACTCGCGTAGAATGACATGGCGTCCCTGGGTGGGCTCTTTTAAAGAATAAAGACCCCCAAGAGACAAGGGCATGTGTAAGGGGACTGACTGAGCGCCAAACCACAACTCTCATAGGGTGGAGGAGTTGTAGCGCGACTGGACTAGCTACCAGCTGAGCACCCCTTATACCACTAGGCAGTGGTAGGGTAAAAAGGACTTACTTAGAACTGCTGACCCCAGTTCAGGTGTAAGATTAGCAGACAGTCTGTTCCTATCCAAAGTACAAGGAAAAGAGTCACGGGTGGCTCTGAGGAAAAGGCGAACTTGAGACGACAAAGACGAAAAATGGCCACAAGCGTGGCACCAGTAGGACTGGAGGACTAGTCCACAGCAAGCGATCTAACTGAACCAAAACCCTAGCTAGTAGCAGCAGCCACGATGGAGGATAAATCCAAAAAGGGCGATCCAAACCATCAGAAACCTGACCCAGAAGGTGAGCCAATAAATGAAATAAAAATGAAAATAATTCTGTACTGCAAAGGGTTCCATACCTGGGGTTCACATGTTCAAGCAAAGTACAGAAAAAGTCACATAAAGGTGAATGATGAAACGTTAAAGATGCACCTAGTCAAAGAAATGACAGAGAACTGTATCTTCTACTGTCCTAGGTTAGTAAAGGGCTGTCAGATAGTGGTAATGAAGGATCCGGGTAAAATAAAACAAACCTGAGATCAAAACGTGGCTAAAATGGTAGGTGCGGCAACTTGAGGCACCTGGAAGTTTAGATATAAAAATGTTACACAGTCCCTCAGTCGATTATGACTCCCTGGTAAAAATGGTGGCTAAAGAATCTGGGATAGCATACTCCACCATAAGTTCTAATGCCGGAAAGTACCGAGAGTACAAGGAAGAACTAACCAGGATGAAAAAATATAAACAGATAAGGAAACAAAATCCAAAACAACCAAAAGCAGCCCCCCCAACAACAACAACAATACAAAGGGACTCCAAGACAGCCAGAACCACGGTATAAGGAGCGACCGCCAAGGCAATCAGAACAACAGTACAGGGAACGACCCCCGAGACCCCAGTCAGAACCACATTATAGAAACCAACAACAAAGGAGATTTCAAGCTCCAGTAGCTAACACAATACCTCAAAGAAAGGGCAACTATGTGCCCACAGAAGAATATGCTAGAATGACTCCTGATAAAAGAAAGGCCCTTCGTGAATCCCGACTGAAAAGGGATGGAGGGCTAGCTAAATAATGGCCGAAAGTTTGCGGGTCACCCTAGATGATGCTTATTGGGATGGGGACGAAATCTATGCCAAAGTAGATGGTGAACCTTACCTGATAAGACTCTAGGGCAGAGGTGTCTATGACCCACAGAAACCTAAAGACAATAGGACACCTTACGGTTCAATTGGCAAACGGGACCGTACAAAAAATGTCGTTTGGGCTGTAATGGACCTACCCAGGGTCAAACTAGGGTTTTCGAACTGTCCAGTGATGACCTTTACTGACCACTCAGTAAAGCAAGACATTTACTACAAAATCATTCATTTAGCTATAATCTGATAAATATAGTCACCAAAAGAGACTATTTCTATCTTTGATTTTATTCTAATGTGATCAAAAGAATAACTTTTGTCATTTTCATGATGTGTGCTTTTAAGCTGTGTCATTCTGTAAGAGTTAAACTGTGTTCACTGCTGTGTTTAAAGGTGAAGCCTTCGGGTCACAGAGACCGGACGGTTTTGTTTAGAAACTCAGAGACAGTCTCATGAGCAGGGCTCCAGCTTTATCTATCTTTTTCCTAAACATTTCTCTCTGCTGCTGCTTGTAACCTTGGGTTTGATAAGACAAATGAACTCCTCGACTGGTCCTTCCTTAAGTACTAGTCTAAGCTTTTGCTAAAGGTTTCAGAGTTGCTGGGAACTTCAAAGGAGATGTGAACTTTCCCAAGGAGCTGAGTACGTTTTGGTCAAGAGCTAACGACCTGCGTCTTCAGCTAAGGACTGATAACAGGCTGTTATGAGTCCACCTCGAACAAGCGTAAGATCAAGAACTTTGTCTATTCCTTCCTGGAATAAGTTTATCTTGAAGTCAGAAGCCTGAAGCTGACATATTCTCTGATGACCAAGCAAAACCAGGAGACGTTGGAGACGTAAACCAGAACCTTGCTTGAAGGTATCGTACTGGTCCCCACAAGGATCCGTGCATCTGAAAGGCTACAAGGTCTTCCCTCTTACCGGGCTGTCGTCAAAAGGTAAAGAGCTGTTTACAAAACGTACCTGGATTTTAGCAGAAGTCGGAGGAGAAGTGTCACTCTGGTATCATGCTCATGATAATTTCTTCTTAAATCTTTCCTCCTACTCTTTCCCCTCTCAATCTAAGCTGGAAACTATTTTTAAGTTAAAGAGCCCACAGACTAAATATGCTTAACATCTAGTATTTATGTCTGTTGTGTTAAATTTAAGTGTGCTGACGTATTTGAATTGAAAGAAAGTGAAATCATGTCAATCAAGTGTAATGGTGTTAATTTAGTTGATTTATTTTAAATAAATGGTAGTGTCGACTGGCATACCAAACTAAGTTAATGTCCATTGTCACTTAATGGCTCTGTTTATTTATCCATCATAAAGATCACAGAAATATTGGGTAAACTGAAAAAGAACAGAATCCGTGAATATTTACTATTCAATCTGAATAAGTAAATTAATTAAGGTAAAGAGGTCAGTATTAATATTGACCTCCTCATTAACCCCTTACATCTGGTGGCCCGTACGGGGAAAGAAGCCAGGGTGGCTCAGGCAAAACACGGAGGGTGAACAAAAGGATCAAAAGGGGGGTGCGCGTCCAAGGAGTACAGATTATGGGTACAGGGGTAACCCATATAACCAAGGGTGGTCCCAGCAGGAACCCCCGAACCAAGGGCGGTCCCAGAGGGGACCCCCGAAACCAGGGTGGTCCCGGAAGGGACCCCCGAGCCGTGGACCTGCTCCTCCTACCCCTCGAACAGAACAGTCCGAGACAGGAAAAAAGTCGCAAAAGTCCCAGAGGAAAGGCCGTAATTCTCTGTCCCCAGAGGACATGGAGAAATTACGTCGGTTTTTAAAAGATTTGGATGATACAGGCAAGGATAACAAGCCTGGAGTATTGTGCAGCACTGTCGTTGACAGATGCTCAGAGCACACAAATAACAACAATGCCACAGTTGCTGGCAGTCACAAAGATACTGATGGTCAGGTTGCTGACAATCAGGGTAATGACAGTCAAATCATTGACAGTCCAGAATGTGACAGTCAACAAAACATTGACTGTAACCATGACTTCATTGTTACGGAGTCTGAGCAACCCTCGTCAGAGCAAGGGGGGGAAAGCTCACTCACCGCTGAAAGTGGCTCGCCACGAACTGAACAGTCAGACCCATGTGTGTCTGCACTAACAGTACTGATAAATGAAGGTCACACAGTCGGGGGTAGGCGTGATAAACGTCAGAGAAAACCTGGTAAGTTCCTGTGTGACATTATCAGAAAGGGGCCCGCTAAGAAGGCTTACCTGTCCATCACGTTGGAAGGGGTCCTCAGAAAAGAGGCCCTCTTGGATGGTGGGGCAGACATATCCGTTATGTCACCCACACTGTTAGAAGAGCTACGGCTGGCCGCTAACGGTGTTGACAGGGAAATACCCCTCAGAGAATGTGCTATAGTTTTGCAGGGTCTCTCGGAGACGAGTACAACCCTAACAGCTATAGCAATGGTTCACATGCAGATTGGTGTAACGACACTATACCACCCGGTATACGTGTCCACCGTTGACTCATGCCCATTTTTGGTTGGCCAGGACTTTATAAACCGCTTCGACGCGGTTATAGATTATGGCGATCAGTCAATGTGGACCAGAGTGAGTCAACCACTGCCGATCGATATGCCTACACAGAGTAACACTGACCGTCTAACGGCAGGTACCGCGGAAGGCAAAAGGGAATGCTCAGACGAGAGCACAATCCCTGTGGATGAACCTTCAACTACAGGTGAGGCAGTAGAGGCCCAACAAGAGAGCCCCCTCTGCGAGCTGAAACAGTTGGCACTCACTGAACACTACCTACCACAGGTAGTCAATGGTGTTGAGATTCAAGGATCCCACACCGATGATGCTGTTCTGTCCCCTTGGACGGAGAAATCAGCGATCAGCCAAGCTTTCTTTGGAACCTTGGTTAAGAAACAGTTGGGTCTCGGAATGAACAAAAAGGCTTTCCGCTTCTCGTTAGACCCCAACGATAAACAGGTAATGACCGCTAAAGGGATCATTGACCTTAAACTAATCTGGAACCAACGAGAACTGGATCACCCGTTCCTCGTGGTCCCGAACTTACCACATGCAACCTACATAGGCTCCGACATTTTGGTAAGATTAGGTGTCCGAGTGGACATCAACAACAATGTACTGTGGTCACTGGATACAGCCACGAAGGACTCTCCTGTGCTGACCACAGAGAACCTTAAAGCTGGACAGACCATTCCAGAGGTCTGTCAGATTGCTAACAGCCATAACACTGCGGTACCACCACAGGTTATGAACAAGCCAGTGATGTGTCACATCATGAAAGGACAAGCTATTAGCACAAAACAGGCATACTTTCAACCATCTCCTATGTTTTTCAACTTAGGACTGTCCATGGAGGCCACATGCCAAGTGACCCTCGACTGCAGAACCACGACTGTTGCTGTGTGCAACACAAGCACAGAAGAGGTACTGATCCCAAAAAACACACAGCTAGGATGGTTGATCTCTACTGATTTTCATGATTTTGAGCTAAGCATTCCATTTCTGGGAGGACTCCCAGAAAACTTGATCCCAAATCAACACACGGGGCAAGTCTTGTTCACGAAACCAACACAGGCCATAGCTCTTTTCTCCCCCACTGAGGCCGACCAGGACACTGTCCGCAGGTTCGGTTTCAACAAAGGAGACAGTCTATGCCCCCAAACTTACAGTGCACTACCCGTAAACAGGTTTCACGACACTGAAAGGGACTCAATGGAGCTCCCCAAAGAACAAGAACCCCTCTCAATTGCTTCACAGATTGACCAGGTGGTCGCCCAAGCCGACGCCCTGAAAACTGATGAAGAAAGGGACAGACTTCGCAAAGTTCTTTTAAAGTATGAGAAATCATTCTCAGCTGACTCGATGGATTGTGGGTTGACCACGCTCCACACAGTGAGCATCCCAACCCCGCCTAATGCTCCCCCTGCATTTGTCAGACAGTACAAGATTCCTCTGGCAGCACATCAACCTATCAGAGAAATCATTAATGACCTGTTAGAAAAAGGTATCATCCGATACTGTAACAGCACTTACTCTGCGCCTTTATGGCCGGTGTTAAAACCAAATGGTAAGTGGAGACTCACTATAGACTACCGAAAGCTAAACAAACAAGTTCCCTTATCCAGATGGCCTATGACGCAACTCCAACAGGAACTGCCCAAGGTCACCAATGGTAAGTACTTCTCGACCCTCGACGTCGCCTCTGGTTTTTGGACCATCCCTGTGCGCGCCGAGGACCAGTACAAACTAGCTTTCACTTTTGGTGGCCGTCAATACACCTTTAACAGGTGTCCCTTTGGCTACGCTAACTCACCTGCAGAGTTCAACATCTTCTTGAACAAAGCATGTCCAGACGCCCACGAGCGTGGAACACTGATCTACGTGGACGATGTCCTTTTGAGGCAGCCAACACTGGACTCACATTTGGCTGAGATCGACCACGTTCTGAATCAGCTGACAACTGCTGGTGCTAAGATATCACTGTCAAAATGCCAATGGTGCAGAACCAAGGTGGACTACGTTGGCCTGCTTGTAGGTCCAGACGGAGTACAACCACAGCTGACTCGCACCCAAGGCCTTGACAATCTCAAAGTCCCCACCAATCTCAAAGAACTACAAAGTTTTCTTGGCGTGTGTAACTACTCGAACCAGTTCATAGAGAACTATGCAGACCTTGCAAAGCCACTGACTGAACTCCTAAAGAAAGACGTTCCATTCGTCTGGACTGACAAACAGCAACAGGCAATGGACGCTCTTATAAACAGGATCAAGTCAGCCCCTTGTTTAGTCTACCCAGACTACAACAAAGAGTTTTACTTGGAAGTGGGCTTCTCAGCTCATTGCATAAGTGCAGGTCTGTACCAGATACACGACAGAGACAAACGTGTAGTAGCCTACGCCAGCAAAACGATGGCAGGCCCCGAGTTGAGATTCTCAGACTGTGAGAAAGCTCTACTGACCACAGTGTGGGCAGTTAAACATTTCTCCAGCTACATTGGTGGACAGAAAATCATTGTGGAAACACAACACCAGCCAGTGACTTTTCTTAACAGTGAACGCATCAGAGATGGTGTGGTGACAAACTCACGTGTTGCAACGTGGCTCATGGCGCTTCAAAGTTTTAACCTAGACATACGTTATGGTCAAAACAAGAAGTCTCATCTGGGGACGGACTTGGCAATCTGCCAGAAGTGTACACAAGATGTACCAGCCACCCAGCCGCCGGTTGAGGTAAACCCCCAGTAACTGAAGACCCGAATCACCACTTCTTTGATGACAATATCTGCAAAGATATGACAACATTGTACGTGGATGGATCTTCATTCCTCCGCGACAAGATCTGCAGAGCAGGTGTTGGAGGGGTCCTCCTCCAAGACCAAGAGCAGATAACTTTCAGCTACAAATTAGGATCTCAGACTTCTCAGTACGCTGAGATTGCAGGAATCCTAATAGCTCTCCAGATGGTAGTAGAACGCTCCATCAAGACGCTAGTCATCTGCACTGACTCTAACTATGCTCGTTTGAGTTTCGCTTGTCACCTCGCTGTGTGGAAACTGAACGGTTTCCTAACAAGCGACAGAAAAGTGGTCAAACACAAAGAGCTTTTCATAGCGTGTGATCACTTGGTGACATCACACGACTTACAGATCTACTGGAAGAAAGTTCCAGGGCATTCTAGAGTNATCAAAGGCTGAAGTCAGATCCAGAGCAACAAACAGTATAATGTCCAGAATCAGCTGCCATCAACACATCACTAGAAACTTTTAATAATGCTGTTTCAGTGGATTGCAGTCTACGAAAGCCAGATTGGAAATTGTCCATAAGATCATTTTCCTCCATAAAAAAGTTCAATTGTTGTGGTACAACCTTCTCAAGAATCTTTAACATGAATGGAAGTTTAGAGATAGGTCTGTAGTTTTCAGGCAAAGAGGAGTCCAGGTTAGGCTTTTTTTTAGCAGAGGACAAACTGCAGCAGTTTTAAAGCATTGAGGTACAGATCCAGAGCATAGAGATAAATTTATCAAGCTGACTACACTTGGACCAATACAATTAAAAATATCTTTAAAAAGAGATGTTGGTAGTACATCCAGTGGACTCGAAGACAATTTCATTTGTGTCAAAAGATCATTGATATCATTAATGGTTACTGTACTAAAAGAGGACCATGTATTTGAAGTCAAAGGTCAAGGGTCCAGGTGGTTAGAAAATGACGGAGAGATACTAGCTCTAATATTAGCAACTTTGTCCGTAAAAAAAATTAAAAACCGATTACAATCAGCATATGTAAAAGCACTTTGAAATGAGCAAAGTGGAGAAACAATGTTCTTAATTGTGTCAAATAAGATTTTTTGAATTGCGTCCTTTTGATTTGATGTGATCAGCAAAATAACTTAATCTTGCATTTTTGATAATCTCATTTAATGAGCTAATTAAGTCTTTAAGGTGAAGCCTGTGAACCAACAGATCAGTACGTTTCCATAAACGTTCAGTTTTCCTGCATTCTCTCCTCAATGTTATGATTTCCTTGTTAATCCAAGGAGAGCTTTTACAATAAACAGTGTTCTACTTTAATGGTGCAACTAATTTCAAAATGTCATTACAGTAAATGTTAAAGCCAGAAACTGCTAAGACAACACATTCAAAGAGTTAAAGGAGACCATCCATCCATCCATCCATCTTCTTCCACTTATCTGGGGTCGGGTCGCGGGGGTAGCAGCCTAAGTAGGGAGGCCCAGACTTCCCTCTCCCCCGTCACTTGGAGCAGCTCCTCCAGGGGAATCCCAAGGCGTTCCCAGGTCAGCCGAGAAACATAGTCCCTCCAGCGCGTCCTGGGTCTTCCTCTGGGTCTCCTCCCGGTGGGACATGCCCGGAACACCTCACCAGGGAGGCGTCCAGGAGGCATCCTAACCAGATGCCCGAGCCACCTCAACTGGCTCCTCTCGATGTGGAGAAGCAGCGGCTCTACTCCGAGTCCCTCCCGGATGACTGAGCTTCTCACCCTATCTCTAAGGGAGAGTCCAGCCACCCTGCGGAGAAAACTCATTTCAGCCGCTTGTATCCAAGATCTTGTTCTTTCGGTCATAACCCAAAGCTCATGACCATAGTCATTACAGTAAATGTTAAAGCCAGAAACTGCTTTAAGCTCTCAATTTACCGATCGATCTACGTTCCCACACTCATGGGTGGGAACGTAGATC